>JAKRZT010022709.1:0-26391 GCA_029582215.1 Solanum sparsipilum
TATATATATATATATATATATATATATATATATATATATATATATATATCAGCTTAAACAAAGTTTTCTTTTTTGGTATCAATGTCTGTGAAAAAAACAACTTAAAAATTTATTTATATGTCATTATTTGTTTTTTTTTTAGAATTTATTTTATTATAAAATCAAACTAATAAAAAGTATTGCTTTAAATATAAATAACGAGGAACCTGAAAAAAAGTAACCAATAAAAAAAATATTGCTGATAAAAGTTATCAACACACTCAAAAAAATTGCGTATAATATATTGATACAAAATCATTGAAATTGACTATAGAAGCAGATTTGATTCTAAAGTGGGGACAATTATCTTTAGCATAGTTATAGAATTTTTCGAACCAACGATAAAATTATCTTTATATCATTAATACATTATAGATTTGAAGTACAATAAATATAGAAATAATTATTAATATTTGTATTAAAATATATTATCTACAATAAGATGCAATGTTTCTTTGTAAGCTGCTAATATTTGATGCTTTATACATCGAATTGTTATAATTGTACAAATTTTATTTTATAATCATATAACAAGAAGTTTTCTGTCTTTTTTTCCTATTTAATGGGGCAATGTGAAAAGAATCCATAATATAGAGATTAATTAGCTCTAATATTAAATATTAATAATACTTAGTACTTATAGTAGGTGCAGGAAACAAGGCATGCATCTTGCTTTTCGTTCAATTCTCCGCATATGTACCAAAAATATCTATAATGAAATAATTAAGATTTCTCGACTCTTCATCAAAAATTTCAAATTTGATTTCAGAAATAAAAAATCTTTTGATAGAAAGTGTTTAGTATTTCCCTTAAGTAATGAACGTATCTAGTGTAAGTTCAAGAGCAAATTAGTAATTTTGACTTTTTTACTTTTAATTTTAAGTATAAAGTTTAAGCTTTAACAATAAAAAAAATTATTCGATATGAAGCTAACACAAATTCAAAATAATCTGAAAGAAAGGTAGTTTGTTGTTTTATGGGTAGCAATTACTAGCAACAATATGTGGGAAGTCTAGTTTTGCTTTTGGACATTGAAGGGATTATTCTATGGATATCCTAATCCATTTTGTAATGAGATTAGTGTCATTATTTGACTCTAAATTAATTCTCTCCATAATTCATGGAGAGGCGCAAGTGATTCATTCCAACTTTTTTAGCTTAAAAATAATATTTTATATATAAAATATGGAAATGAAATTCATGTAGTCCACATACTTTTCATAATTTTCATGTGTTTTTTTATGAAGAGAAGTGTGTCAAACTTTAAAAGTGATGAAGTAAACGTGTTTTTCTATTTTTAATTCAGATGTCAGAGTTCACCATACAAATTTGAATTAATCAAACTCTAAATTGAATATCTTTGAAGTCAAACATACTTTCTTATTCTAGGTAAAATCTTTGTATTTGGACAAGAACTCAAATGCCATCTTGAATTAAAATAGAGTGTTTGACCATTCCAATATAATTAAAAGTCTTATTTGCCTAGTCAAATGGTCTTCTCTATTTCCATTTATTTGTTTGCTTTAAAAGAAGAAAAATCATTTTCTAACTTTTGATTTGGATAAGTTTCGATTCAAGTCCTCTAAATTTTAGTAAAAGTTTAGTTCTTGGTCCAAAGAACCCAATGTCCAGTTGATAAAATGGACCTGAGTTGTCATTTTACACCCCCAAACTTCCGTTAAATGCACTTTTATCCCTCTTAGTCCAATACACCTTTTTCACATGTTTAAATATAGGATTTGGAAGATTAGAGAAGAATATTTATTGCCCAACTACCCAAATGTGTGTCTTGTAAGAGCAAATCTAATTATTTGTAATCTTATTTTCTTAGTATATACTTCATATTTTTCTTTAAGCGGTTATCAACTTATACGCATTTCAACTATTTTATCATAAAGATGGGGGAGTGATTTATTAATTATTTATTGTGAGAAAGTGAGAGTGGGAAAATCTGAATCATTTCTGTGAACGACAAGGATACATATGAACTAAATTATTAACGGAGGTCAAATTTGGACCATTTTAGACTATGAAAGTGAGTTTAATCAAGTGAATGTTGTTGAAAAAACTCAAAAACAATGGCAGGAACGAAAATGGATAGTTCAAACTTCATGAAACATTATGTTAGTTTTAAGACATTGATATTTCAAACTTCAGGAAGACATATTTGAAGTCCGTCCTCGATAAATCAAACTTTAAACATGTATATTGGAAGTTTGGTCTTGATAAGCCAATCTTTTAATGCGTATGTTAGAAATTTACTTCGACAAGCAATATGTCAAACTTCAAATGTGAATTTTGCAACTTTTGTCTGAAGTCATAGCCCATCAATTGGATCCAGTCAAAGCCCAATGAAATATTGATACACTAAGGCCCATTGGGTTATCACAAATCATACCCAGACAGGCCCAATAGGCTACTTGAAATAAGAGCAACTTTCACATATAGCAAACACAAAATTCATATTTGTATGTTATAGCAAAGTTTGCATAATTGCGCTCCATAGCAAACATAAATATGTATATTTCACTATACATACACAAAAGAAAGCAGTTGTATAATCTGTTTTGGTATACATATACAAAAAGATCAATTGTATAAAGTGAGAGAGGCGAGTGAGCGAGCGAGATCTGAGAGAGAGGAACAAAAATATATGTATATATACAATTTTCACGCATTTTATACATTTGCGTTTTTGTATAAAGTGAGAGAGGCGAGTGAGAGAGCGAGATCTAGGAGAGTGGCGAGCGAGATCTGGGAGAGGAGAGAGAGGGGAACGAAAAAATATGTATATATACAATTTTCTCTCACTTTATACAAACACAAACGCATTTTATACAATTTGCGTTTTTTGTATAAAGTGAGAGAGCAAGATCTGGGAGAGGGGAACGAAAATATATGTATATATACAATTTTCTCTCGCTTTATACAAACACAAACGCACTTTATACACTTGCGTTTGTATAAAAAACGAGAGAGGTGAGGGAGAGAACGAGCGTGGCGAGCGAGATTCACCAGGAGAGAGGTGAAATAGCAACAGTTTGCTATGAGGTACAATTAAATCAAACTATATTTATAGCATTTAATTTAAATTAATAGTTTGCTATTATATACAATTTTCCCTTGAAATAATATCACATTATTTTTCATCAATTTCTTCGTAATTATTCGTTTCATATTTCCTTACAACTAAAAAAAGAAGAAGTGATCAACAACAACGAGTCCGCACCTTAGTCCCAAACATGTTGGGGGTAGGCTATATGAATCCTCACTGACGATGTTATTACTAGACATATTTTGACATATTGATCAAATTATTTGTCAATCAATTCAAAATGAATATAACACTATTCTATGTGCCAAAGGTTATTGTGCTAAATGAATTATTAGTTCCAGGATCTTGGTTATGTTCAAAAAGAAATATTTCAATTTTCCCGATACAGAAATAGAAACATATACGTGTATCGCGTGTGAAATACATCTACAACAAGTTCTGTATAAGTTCTTAGCTTTGACATTTAGTGTACCCTAGGCGAATTCAGAAATTTTGACCTTAAGGGTGTTCAAAATTACTTTTAAAGGTCATGGTATATATGTATGAAAAATAGCATTTGACCTACATATATGGTGTGTTCAACTGACCACTCTTCGACATACATATAGTTTCCTCCTGCTACATGACACGAATTCAAATTAGTCAGCCAATTGATTTCCGAAAAAATATATATAATGTCTTGTATGCAACATAGAGAAGCAAAAAAAGTTAAAAAAAGATATGAATGTATTGGAACTAAGAAATGTAGTAAACTTACATTAATCAACATCAAGAGCAAGTGTGTCAGATACTTCAAACGCTATGTATTTTTGGAAGATCCTATACAGATGTGACAGTATTTTTGGAGAGTCCAAGCAATATACAGTTGTGCATGAAATTAAGCTCAGAGAAAAGAGAATAGCTTAAAGTAAACAACAATGTACAATGACAGTGAAAAAAGTGTTGAGGCTTCACTTACTGCATAGCCTCTCAAGCTAGCAATGGCTCCCAACAACACTGCACTCGGCATTGTATACTGCAACAACAGCACAAATGTATACATATGATCACCCTCGAGAAGAAAATTCATCCAATCAGCCAACGTAACGACTCCAATCCCCAACAGAGGAAGCACGAAAAGCCTAGCAATCGAGTGTTCTGTTTCTTTGTCCTTAAGGCACTCTGCTTCAACTAAAAGAGGCATTTAACCTCCTCCTCCTTTTCATCGACAACCTTATAGTATCTCCATCATATGATTAACAAGTATATAAACAAGAATCACCGCGATACATTAGGCAAAAGAAACATAAGTAACTCTATTCCTTTTACAATTAGGTTGATCCATACTATGAGCCAACTATAGCTAAGGGAAGATTGCTCGTGTTATCAAACGCGGTCATGATGATAATCAATCAAGTAAATTCTTGAGGGGACGACATATAATCACTACTAAAACACCTAAACCAAAGCCTATAATCGTACTTAACAACACGTTAACAAGTATAAACCACCAATGCACGAAACTATCAAGTGTAATCGATAGTGCTTTCCTAATTAGAGGGCCCTATATGACACAAATTCAGATTAGTTCGAAAGTGAATTTCCCAATATTATTGAGCTTGTTGGAATAAAAAAAAGCTATAAAATTTTCATTTCTTCTTTAGTAGAGAGTGCTTTTCTCTTTAGTGGACCCTACACGACACAAATTCAGATTAGTTAGAAAGTGAATTTTCCAATATTATTGAGGTTGTTGGAATCAAGAAATACTATAAACTTTGATAAAAATAAAGAAACTTGTTTTCACCAGGTTATTCGGACTCTTAAAAAATATTGACGCATTCGATGCACACGTCAACAAAGTGCCTTAAGCAACATAGTTTACAAGACTATATTACCAATATCAAATTCAACAATCTGGTATTAGTAAAACATAATACAATATCAAGACTAATAAATATTTGGAGGTGTCATGTTTATAGCATATTTTATGGATTATTAATGAAAATAAATCACCAAGAAACAGGGTAAACTATAATCATTATCATAAGATCAATTAAAATAGTAATATGGAATCTGAGAAATCACATAAAAAAGATTATTTATATTAGTTTATGCATACGTAAAAAGTTGCCAAATATTGTTATCCCTTTTCAGTTATCACATAGGACTCGGAAGTGTGAGAAAAAAATATTATCCTTATTAAAATAAGTGTAATTTTTCTATGATCTAATAAAAAGCCGCTAGACGCTCTATCTAGTGATAAATTTGCCCCAAAAAAGTGTAATTTTTCTATGCATCTACTAAACACAAAAAAATATATGAAAAATCACTTATCTTCTTCCGAATAATATTTTTTAGTTGTATTATATGTCGATACATCTCATCCTAAGTTGCATTCAACTCCACTTTTCATGTGAAAATTTCATGGAGTATCTTATATAGTTATCGCTATTTGATATGTATTCATTTTCTTAATATAGTTTTGCAAATCTCTATCCATTTCAGAGTAACTTCAGACATGAGATGTTTGAACGTTATTTTGACAAGGTCTAATTTCAGAGGAAAATGTCTGAGATTTAGAAAAAAATAACTTAATTCAATCACATGGATGCAATCATATAAAAATGATTGAACTTCTACCATTTAGGTTTGAATTTCAGCCGTATAAAATCTAATTTCAAACAACAACGCATATCTAAAGTTATTCCTAAATTGGTAAACTGACATTTTTTTTTATGCACTACGAATATGACTTAAATATTAGTGTCCCAAATTCGAGTATTTGTGTACTTTGGACCCATAGTTTGCCATATCTAACCCGTCAAATTTGCGGCCCATTTTAACTAAAGCCCAATAGTTTTATTACCCCCAATTTGTTTGCTTAATGGCCCAATTGATTTAAGAAGAACAGATGCCAATAAGCCCAAACTTGAACCTTGTGGGTTACATCAAGTAAGCCCAACTTTAAACATATTACCAACTGCGCGAATGAACCTAAGATGTCTGGTAACCTGTCTTATTTTTACGATTATAAATTTAGATCTTTATGAAGGGTTGGTTATTTATAAAAAAAATCTGTGGCTTGATAATGTAAGCACTTTTTTCAAATTTGTCGATATATATAAGTTAAACTCAAATGTTAGTAAAGTCTTCCTCAATCCTCAAACGGATATAATTAATATACACTATTTATATTTAGCATGTTACTTGGCTTATTTATCGAATTACTAACGACACATTCAATGGACAATACATGTAGTTATCATTTAGACGACTTGATTCTGGAAAAAAATTATTTTATAAAGTCATTGTATATCACTCTATTCATTTTAATTTATGTGATACTATTTGATTAGACGTAGAATTTTGTTTTTGAAAAAAGACTTTCGAATATTTGATCTCAAAGGATGATATTCTTTTTTAGAACGAATGGAAGGAGTAGTTTGAACTAGTTAGGAACTAACTAGATAGTTGAGAACCATATAATTCTTCTCTGACCATGCATCTATCTCAAACTCCAAAAGCAACTAAAATTTGTCCTTTTTTTTCAGAAAAACTACATTATAGTATCCCAAGATATTTATATTTTTTATGTTAGATATTGTAAGGTTTTTTTTTTTTTGAAAAGTAATTTTGATGTTTAGGTGACTCAAAGGTTGTTGTATTTTTCTTAGGATTCCCCTGATGTGTGGGACAAGAAAGTACCCTTTTCAAACACCATAGGCAGTAAGACTTGTCATTTCAATCTGTCAACTCATCCATTTTGCACCAAACTTCACATAATTTCCATCTCTTTATTTTCTTCTTTGGTCCCTTTTTTAAGGTGAAATATGCATTCTTATATTACTCATCATAAACTTACTATATAGTTGATGGATCATATGTTGTTTTTTTCCCCATTGATACTTGTGTCTTCATTTGATCTTTTCTTTTGGAATTTCCTCTATTAACCTTAGTAGGGTAGTTTCAACATGATTTTGGAAATAGATTCTTTATAAATGTTTACAAGATAGAGTAAGAGATTGCATACCCCACACTTTTCTTTTTATATTTAACTTGTGAAATTATACTGAATGTATTGTGTAAAAGTCCAATTTATTAGTGATATTGTCCACTCTGAGTATAGGTTAGCACGACTTTAAAACACATCATTGTAGTGTGTAAGGTTGCTTATTTATATATCCAATATCTCAATCATGTTTTGTCGATGTAGAACTTCTTATCTTAAGTTAGGGTGTCATATACACCCTCTCTTATGGACTCAATGTTTTTGATGAGGTTTGCCCCACCGCATGACCCACATCAACAAAACTGACACAAGAGTGACTCTGATATCATTTTGAACATCTAAGACCGCTAGTGATATTGTCCGCTTTCTGTCTAGACCCACACGACTTCAAAACATATCATTAGTATGTAAGACCTACTTAATTATACTCCCAACATCTCTCCTGTGTTTTACTGATGTGAGACTTCTAATCTTAAGCTAAGATGTCACGTATTGTTACTGCACTATAATATACAACAACATGGTCCCAGTTGTTCATTTTTTTTTACATAGTTCCCTACTTTAAATCAGGTATGAGCCACTGGAAATGAAAAAAAACTCTTATTGAGAGTATCACTTTCAAAAATGGTTCCTACAATGCGTAAATCAAAATATACTCGAATTTCATTACTAATATCGAATATCAAATAGAAAAAAGAAATTTCCTCTGAAGGAAGAAAAGAAAATCAACTTTCACGTAGTGAGTTGTGACCAAGACATTAATAGAGTTTGAATTTGTGGTATGTTCATTCAAATTGTGACTAATTTGATTTTATATTATATGTCCTCGTCTCTAAGTTTATGATATGAAATTATGAATATTGTGATATTTGAGGGCGGGCTCATAAAGGTGGGTCAAGAAAAAAAATTGACAAACTTCTTGATTGATAAATTTTTTAAAAAGGGTTTATGTAACACTTTAAATTAATCTCATATTGAAAAAAATAAATTACTATATAAAAGGCATAACACAAATTTATATGCTACATACATTTTTGAGTTTGATCATGGCATAGCCCAAGGATTGAAGTCATGAAGAGATACGAGTTACAAATTTCAAGTCCGATCCTTACGTGTGAAATTTTTTTTATAGGAAGAACTCACTCTTTTAATTAATCTTATATAACATGAATTTAAATTAGATATATCCCTAATATAATACCAAACATCGAGTAATTAGAAATAAAAGGAAGTCATCACAACCACTTATACTTATAATTTGACAACAAATTTCAGCAAATTTGTACTTCTTTTTAATTTCTTGAAGTTTACGTTAAAATAAAGTTATTTTTAGATGGATTGAATATCTCCGTTCATAATCAAGAATTTTGAATTTTAACTCCGAAAATTGAGAATTTATCAAGAGCATCATCTTAATGGGGTATGTCCGACATAAATTCAAATTAATCGGATCAGAAAACTCCAAATACTAAATGATTATTTTTAAAAAACAGAGAAAAAATATGTACTTATTTTGAATTGCATCATGTGGTTGGGGAGAAAAGCTAAATAGGATATTTTTACCATTCGGTTTTTTATTCCTATGGAACTAGTCTACACACAAAGATCTGTCCTATTTTCTCTCAATTATTTTTGGTAAACCAATTGTATATTTTACCCTTTAATTTATATATTTAGAGTAATTTCACAAGTGGTACACATATTTTATCCCTAGTGATGACTTCTTTTGTTTCTTAGTCACTATTTTAGACAGATCTTCTACTAAAAAATACTATATCAAAGTAGTTTGGATTTTTTTTAAAGAAAAGTCATGAAAAAATACTAAAGAAACATGACAAATATTTTTTTAAAAAAAAACAATAACTACAACAATATAAATATTATTATAATGAAAGTACAATCAATAACATATAGTAACAAAAATTGACGAATAAGATAAGAGTATTGTTATGAGTACTAGTATGAAAGTATAAGTGAGACAATACTCATCTATCCGAATATGTAACCTTCATATATAGTCTCTTATCTAATGGCATACCCTCGATAAGCTGAAACTATACCATGTCCTGCCTAATCATATCTCACCGATACTTCTTCAGTTATCCTAAAATTATCCATAATCAACCTCATACAACTGTACATTGAAGCATTTGTACATTTCTTTTTACATGTTCAAATCATCTTAATTTTTTTATTTTATTTTATTTTATTTTTTTGTATCTTGTCATTCATCAAAACCACTCCCACCTCATCCCAAATATATATTGTTGTGCCCAAAATTACTTTTTTTACCACACACCTGTTTGATTTGATGTATAACGAGTGTACGAGATCTTTTGTTTTTTTGACTATTCTCACATACATAAATTGTCAACTTGTACAATATTGATAAATGTAATGTCGTATCAGACATAGTTAAGTATACCAATTGTATTTTGTGAGTAAAAAAATAAACTTTGATTATGCTTTTTTAGAAATATTTTGAATTATCAGTTATTATGACTATTGTACTTTTATATAATTTTTGACTGTGTAATTAGTTTTTTGAAAGAAATTTTTTTTAAGAACATAGGTTTGAATATTTACATTGACCTTGGTACTCCCCATTTTGCCACATAAAATGGAACGATGAGAATACTATGATATTATATATAGAGAATGTAGAAAAGATTATACTATCATTAGTCAGTACAAGTTAACCTATACTTTTTATGATTATTTATAAAAAAATCACCTCTAATTATTTTATACATAACTTATAATTTATTTAATTTGTATGGCTTCGTACACTGCTCTAAATCTACACTTAGATTTTTCATGTTCCCAATTTCCCTCTTTATATATTTCTCTCTTTCTTTTAACTTGCCATTCTCACACACACACTTCACTCATAAATTAAAAGTATATATAAGATAGCAAAATTTAAAATTTAATTTTTCTAGTGTTATTTTATGTCCCATGCATGCTTTCTTCTTCTTCTTTTTGTAGTTTCAAGTATGACTTCATGATATTATTTTTTTTATTTTTTTTTGCATTTAATTAAAATTTTCTTCTTCTATTTAGGGCATATGGAGAAAATAAGGAGCTCTCTCCGGTCCAGTCCGAGGCAGTCGAAGGTTAAAAACACAGCTGACGACTCGTTGATTCTCAAGCACGTCAACAAACATTTTTAGAAATTGACGTGTTTGAGATTCAACGATGCGTGAGCTATGTTTAGCTAGCGTTGTCACGTCTTGGACTGAAGGGAGCTCCCTATTATATATCCACTACGCCTTAATTTTTCATGCATATAGCAAAATAATGTGCCAATATATAGTTTGAATGTATGTAAGCTATCTATATAATTTAACATGTTATAATAAATTATGTGTGTTATAATTAAACACTTAGGTATTACTATATTAAAGGTTACTTAATTAGTTAATTTGATGATGTAAGAATATTATACACTGTCAGTATATAAAACTTCCATTCGATTTCTTCTTTCAATTTTTATTTCCTTATAGATTGAAAGATGCAACCTTAAACTTACCTTGTAGTAGTTTTTTTTTCTTTTCTTTTTCTCTATGTGATATTTTCTTATATTTCTGAGCCAATTTCTTGATTTTATTTACTTTGTGTTTAATTCATTAATTGGTTTCACAAATCAATTATACTGAATTTATTTATTTGCAGCAGGTTGTGTATAGTGACGAAAAAATTTCATAGCTAAACAACAAATCTCATCCTAATTTCATTTAGTTACATATTAGCGATGGATTATAAGAAAAATTCATGTAGCTGGGAGCTATTTAGCTATGAATTATCAAGAATGACGCATAGCAAGAGACTGCCTCAGAAGCAAAGAGAGGTAAAATAATAGAATTGATACATTGACATTTTCTTCCAACTTCGTATCCTAACTTAGGACAAATTATCTCTAGATGGCAAAGTGAAAGGTCGAATTGATCTGCACGAAGTGGCATGATATGAATTCAAATTAGTCGATTGGCCCCAAATTGAATATTGAACATCGTGTGAGAACTTAAAAAATTGTTGAATTTGGTATATGGCACAAGTAGGGTTTTTGGAGAAAGGTGGATGAATTCTCTACATGAATAATTGTTCTTGCAATGTATGAGATGGATAGTTATGATCTTATTAATTATTCTTGTAATTATGTGGTTAATTAATGTTACTAATGTTTTGCTTTATGGAATGGAATATCTTATTATCTTATTTCTTGAAACCTAAGTTTTTAATCGTAGTAAAAATATATTCTAAATTAATTAATTAAATTTTATTTAGTGGTTATCCCCTACCCCATTTATTTTATCATTTCAGAATCCGCAATTTAATAAATATAGAGATGGATATATACTCTATCTATATATATCTCTTTCCTCGAGCTCCCCTTCTCTCTTTTGAATTAACTATTCATAAGTTTTAATTTTTAAATAAGATAGTTACACGTTTTTAACTTGTAACAATATGTAGATATATGTTACTCCTATAATATCTACCCTTATTTATCAATGATTGACAGTAAAAAAAAAAGAAGGCTAAGTTCAAAATTTAAAAGAATAAAAAGAAATAAAACTAAAAATCATAAAATATTTTTTTTTTAAAAAAGTACAAATCCTGAATCCATGGCTGGGGACTCCTGATTTATGCAAGTTTTACTTTATTGGATATCAATGGCTAGGGCAATATTTGAAAAACATGCAACTCTGAAATTTTTCTATTTTTATGATTGCAAATAAGTACTGTATTGTCTTTTCCTTGGGAAAGAGAATTAGGTGGGGCACGGAATAGTGGAACCGAGTTCAAAATATAAAGAAGGAAACACACGAAAAATAATTTTTTAAAAAAACAAAAGGATTCAATATCTTCTATACATACATATAAAATAATTTTAATCTTATATATACATACAATACAATAAAAAATTTTACCGAAAAGGATTCGAATGGACTCCCTGCTCCCCACTTGTCTACTCCTATAGGTATTAAGCTTTACTTTATTTGGGAACGATTGATTTCCTAACATGAAACTGTTCTAAACGAATCTAACTTCATCACATTTCAATATAAATATCGAACATTGAACGAATTTTTTTTAGAAAAAACAACAAAGAAGCATAAATCCAGACACTCTATTGAACAAAGAATGAAAAGAATAAAAACTTTGTATTTATTCTTGTGTTATAAATATATAATATTGTACATACCAAAAGAAAATCTTTAAAATATTATTCTACGAATGACTAAAACATATGCAACAAGAAAAGTTAGGGTCAATCCCATATATAAGTGGGATCGATAGAAATGTTTTTGAGAATAAAATCGCAAAGCTAGTCCTAGCTATTGGATCTAATCAAACCATACAATACTTTAGCCGTTACAAAAATATCTTTAAAAAATATATTATCAAGCTAAAATTCCCTTGGTTAACTCAATCAAATGAAACAAGATCACAATAGTTGAAATGGGTACACTTAATCCAATAAGTGCAGCCATGCCCAAAACCAAACTAGGTCTTGTATCCATTAATTGAGATTGCAACAATCCCAATGCTTGACAAATATTTGCATCGTAATTCACATATATACTCTTTTCCCAATCCATCCAATCAGATGGAGGCTCGTAATTTCTTTCGACCATTTTCATCTCATGAATTCTCTTACGTAAAATAATTAAGTTCTCATCTACATTACGACCATTGTAATAGTTTCGATCTTGAGCTTCTCTCCCCATTGCCAACGTCGTTGTCGTCGAATTTCGTGATGATGATGATGATGATGATGATTTTCGTCTTGATGAAAATGGAGAAGATGAAAGAAAAGAAGTTGATGTTGCCATTATTTAGAGTGATTAATTTTGAGAATTGTATAAATATTGAAAAATGAGATTTGGGTTATAATAGGCTTTGGGTGTTTGTATTTATAGATGTTGGAGACATAGAATAATGTTAATTAATGTATTAATTTAAAAGTATTAAGCCAAAAAATGATTAAGGAAAACCGTGTTATATTAACTGTCATCACCAATAATTTATAGAAAAATAGTTTAGATTATATCATTTGTCAAGTAGACATGGTCAAGATATGATTTAGTCTTGCAAGTTGCAAATATAATGAATATTAATTAGCAGTGGATCGAGTATTTTCACTTAAAAAATTAAAAATATATTTAAAATATTTAAAATATATACTTACTACTTCTAGCTATTTATTTGTTTAAAAAAAAGTGTCTCCTTTTATATATGAGAACGAATCAATTTTAAATTTTCAATTCTATGACGTTGCTCTTATATGGTGTTTTTAACATTTCTTATATCCTAATATATATGATACTTTTTGTTTTTCGAGAGTTAAACAAAAATTGCCTATAATTTATTCTTATGCCCTTTAAATATTTCAAAAGTGTTAATTCGTGTTATTTATCGTACTTTTGATGTAGTTTTTGAATATGTAAATTATTTTTCAAAATTCTTAAAGATTATATGTCTAAATTTACGATCAGAATCATATAAATTGACATAGAAAAAGTACTATAAATTTCAAAAGTCTTTATTTTCAAACATTTTTACGCACCATATTTTTCACAAGATGTTATAGTTCATAAATTCAACTAGTCATTCAGGTAATATGGTTTGACTTTTGTGCAAGTCGGTTCTTTTTTTAATATTTAGTTCTCTGTATCTTCCCATTTTATTTTCCAGGTAGGGTTGGACGTTTTAATGTAAAACATCTGTTAAACAATAAATTGAAAAACTATTCATTTGTTTATTTTTGAAAATGAAATCAGAAAGTAGTTGGAAAGACCAGATCACCAGGGTTTTTAATTTCTATACTATATAGTATTATTATTTTATTGGCTGACGCAAAACTGAGATGGAAATAACTTTAAAAGAATATTAATCCAAAGAAAGTGACTACGGATCGAACCTATCCAATTTTTATAGTACGATGGTTGGCTATTCACGAGGTAGTGGCAAGGTCTGCGTACTACTTACCCTCCCCAGACCCCACCTAGTGGGATTTCACTGGGTTGTTGTTGTTGTTGTTGTTGTTGATGGTTGGCTATTCACGACCTAGCTATACCTCTCCAAGGAACAAAATGTTGAATTGAATTATACCAATCTCTACTTGAACTGCACAATTCACGTCTCATGAGCTAATTATTTAGATAGAATTAAGTTCAAGATTTATTTTCTTATTGACCTATCGTAATATTAAAATCAAAGAGCATTTCAATGTTGAACTCTATGTTATAGTTGACTACAGAAATCCTGCAATAATTATTTCAGTTTTAAGACGTGCTTAACCCAAACCTAGAAGACGTTGACAAACTTTTCTCAATGAATTAATTAATAGAATTCATTTTAAAGTACAAATTCGAATATGATTCTGGTCAACGTTAAATGTATTCAGTTTTGAGATCTGCAATTTATCATTCTTGTTTCTGTTTTTCTTTATAATTATTTATGATGTTATTATAACAAAGTGACTATAATAATTTAACCAAACACAAACTACTACCACTCTAAAATTCTCTTTTTATTGACAACTAGATCATAGTTTTGGGTGCAATGCAACGACAATCCTAAATAACCTTTTCTGAATCAACAAAGAGGATATGGAAAGACATATTATACCAACCATACCTGGTGTAATCCCACGGGTGGAGTCTAGTAACGATTAAAACCATACATTTCAAGGATGAAAATGCCATTTGACACGACCTACTAAACTCGTCATAGAAATTATTTGATTCCAATGATCCAATCAACAGTGAGTTTTTTTTTTTGGTTATGAAAATAGGCCACAAAGTTCAAACTTTACATTAGAGTTCAGATCATAGTTACCACACTTCACGATTATTCGGGAGTCGAGACGATCTTCATGGAGTTTCTAATGCTTTTGACCCCTAAAGATAACAGGAAGGAGATGAAATTTACTGCATATTAGTAGAATTAGCTCAATAGCTCACATAAGAAAGACCTCCCTTTACTGCACAAGCATCTCCTTTTGATTAGCACCTGTAGGAGATAAATCAATAAAAAAGTCGCATATCTTTGTTATCAACATCATCCATTTTTCCCAAGCAATTTACAAGCCGTCAAGGGTAAACAGATCAAGTGGATCAGCAGGAGAAGATTCCTGCTGCTCGTCGGGTTTACCTTCATCTGAGGGCGGAGATTCAACTTGTTGAGTTGGTTCAGGCAAATCATCATCCTTTATGGGCTGAAGCTTTGCTTCTTCCTCTGGCTCTTCTTCAATATCTTTGAGACGTGGTGGAGGTTCAAGCCGTTGATACTTGGGCTTATTTTTCTCCAGGAGAAGATACGTTGTGTAATACCAAAACATGAGAATTCTACTTTGAGCAGTAATGGTATCACCTATTCGGCTGCCTCCAAATGATAGCCGCTCGAGTACCTGTAGAAGCGAAATTCAAGATGTTGCCATACAAGGATGAAAACAATTTGATTCACTGCCAATGCTTGGATTTTGATCAGCAAGCATAAAATGAAGGGAGAGAGGATATGGTGAATTCAATCTTGAAGTTCAGACAGTGAGAAAAAAATATTCTTGCAATGGAACCACTTCCCGAAGATCCAAGAGGGAGCAGTATTCCACTTTTTGAAATGTGAAGCTCTTTTAGTGGTGTCTACTACAGATTTTAGGTATGTATTGACTTCAACTCTCCAGGTTGCCAGTTATCTATGTTTATTATCACCTTGGTTTAGCATTAATCTAAAATAATAACTAAAAATTGAACATAGAAGCTAGTTTAGGTTAGAAGTTGGCCAGGTGTCAAACTGACGCATGACGCTGAAGAACAACAAAAGGAAGAAAACAACCAAAACAATACATTTCTGAGTAAAGAAAAAAAATGGAAAAAACAAAACCATGGCTGCAGTATTGCTATTTATAAACAATGTGTTCATCATGTTAACCTTAGTATTTGTGCCTATCAGTCATACACTAGTCCTTAAATGGTCATGCTAATACTCAGACGTAAAAGGTACACGAGCCATCTAGAGCTAACCTTAGTTCTCTCTGCACCAAAGCCTCCTAAGGTTTCAATACACCAACATGATTTTCTGGGTAAATCAGAGAAGCTTTTGCCATCTAATTGGAAGTTTTAGTTCAATGATCTAGCAATTGATGTCCATACATAAAAATTTCTTCAAAAGATAGTCGAGCAATTCAAAGGAGAATCTTATGAAGTAAAAAAGGAGTCCTCTGTCTTCACTCACCTGTTCACCAGACTGTACGTCTAATGTGTTTTGATGCTCAAATTGAAGGCCACTAAGTTCATTGATGCTAAGCCCCTGAAACGCCCTGAAAGTACAAGAAATTCGCCAACTATTGAAGCCCTTGGATAGAAAGAATAGTAGACTCAAGGAATGGCCAAGTACTCTAGCATATGAAGGGACATTTAGTACCATCTTATAAGTGAAACTCGAGGAATCCACCGAAAAATAATTGGTGTGTTGTCCGAATTGACATAGGAGCCTCCAAAGACAATAAAAACTGTCATAAGAGAGGGACCTAATGCTAATGCAGCTTCAGTCGTTGGAACCATAGCTCCCACAGTCAAGCCCATAGCAGATGCAGCAAAAGACTCCACCGTCACAATTCCGCAGAACTTCCCAAATCTACAAACCAAAGCAGAACGGTTTCAGCACTCAATGTGGAGTGTATTCTAATTTCCAACGTTGTGTCTCATTTTATTGAAATACCATTTACCAAAAGCTACAGATAGCATCCATCACTGGAGGGGGGGAAAGTCACGGGACCACTAAAATTCGGAAAGTGAATGCAAGAAACAACAAATGAACGCCATAGTGCAAAAAATTGACTACGAAGACCCTTTTCTCAATAAAGGCACAGTAAGACTTCAGAGTAAATACCTTTGTTGAACCTGGCAAATATGAGCTCAGCAAGGTGATTGGTGAAGAAGCTTATATGACATCTTTACTGATGGTTATGAAGTCATTAATTTGATGCTCAGAAGTATACGAAAGAAGGAATCTATGCATACATGTGTTCCCATTTCAATTGCTTTGTTCAAGAAAGATTTTGACAATCCATAAAACATTAACCACGGCCCTTTTTTCGTAATAAAAATAGATGAACTGATTATGACTGAGATGATTATATCCTTTGCTGCTATTCAACCTAGAAAAATTATTTGAATGTGGATTTTCTAATAAAGATATTAAAAGTTGTCTTTCTGAATGCCAAGTTTAATTGAGCTTGAGTTGATGTATTTATTGAGGTATTGTAGCTTAAGGCCTTCTCTGTCTTCTCCTAAGTATTAGTCACAGGAAAATGCATAGACATGCAGTTTCTCCATACTTTACTCAAAGCAGCCTCAGAGATCAGCTAGTTACTTAGATATTTTCATTCTTAGGATCTGTTTTGTAATTACTTAGAGCGCCCATGATCCACCGAGTTCTAAATCTTGCATCACTGGCCCTGGGAATTTCTCGGTTATCAAAAGAAGAATTTCTTAAAGCAAGGAGACCTCTGTCCTTGAGAAAAACATGCTTGAATTCGGGGAGATCACATGATATAGCCTTAATAGCTTCACCCTAATCAGCAACGCATATATGTAAACAACTCTCAAACAGTGGTAGGGGTGGTAAATGGTTGGATTGGATCGGATTTGGATGAATTGAATATGGATTGAGCAAAAATGGTTTGGATTATAATCCACCCAAATAGAATATGGGTAAATATGGATTTGGTCAAATATGGTTTGGGTAAAATGGTTCTAACCCATTTAAAAAAATCTGTTTTTCAAAAAACAAATTACCCCCTCCCCCGGGGTGCCCCCCCCCACCTTCCACCAACCTACCCCTAAATTTTTTTTGTTTTCCAAAAACAAAAAAAAATCTGTTTTTTCAAAAAATAAAATAAAATTACCCCCTCCCCCTGGGCACCCCCACCCCCCTTACCTTCCACCAACCAACCCTTAATTTTTTTTGTTTTCCAAAAACTAAAAAAAAAATCTGTTTTTTCAGTTAAGTTTGAAAATTAATATTAATTGTTTTATTTTTTAGCATAATTAAGAATTTTGAGTGGAAGTGAAAACTAAGTGATCTATTATGGGTCAATATGGATACCCATATTTAACCCATTTTGACCATATTTGTAGAGACTCTTAAAATTGCTTGAAGCCCATATTTAACCAATTAAAATATGAGTGATCCAAGTCATTAAATATGGGCAAAATGGACTCATTTCATTAATATGGGCTCAAAGTGCCACCCCTAAACAGTGGTAAACTCACCTAGAAATGGTAGGATGAAGTCGAGCCATTGGGTATAGGATGCCACCAAAGAGTAGTGGAAATGCTGCTCCAACAGGAATCTCAGCAATCAATTTGGAAAGCAAATATGGTCCCAGAGCATAAAACCCTTTTGCACGCTCTCTATCAACAATTGCTCGTTCCTTGGGAAAGACACCAACTGTTTTTGTGAGACCAGCCATAGCAGTGTTTATTGCAGCAACCTACGCATGAACACATGAAAATGGGAAGGATATTGGTTAGGAACCCCATCGCCTCATCAATTTGGCACTTGTACTTTCAAGTATGACGTTTTTTAATCGCTGGAAGTATGGCATTTTCACCCAATTTTGGTTACTTGCCCACAGATTATTAGCTGGGCAATTGGTTAAACTTTAAAGAATAAGAAAATATTGCTTTTGAGCACAGAAAACTCGAGGAAAAGAACAGTTACTCTCTTCCTATTCATGCACAATCAAGAGTACATGTTGACGCTACATTAATCTTATTAACAGGACCTGATAAAATATACTGCCATTTCTCACCTGAAGTAATCCCATCCTGTCTTGTATTGACGTTTGTGATCTGCCCATCCTCCAGAATATAGAACCAAATATCAAAGCTGAAGCAACTGACATCCTTGCCCGAACTTTGTTTGTTGGTCCATCACGAGAAGCCTATTCATCAATTTAATTGATCTAAATTATAATAGATCCAAAACCAAAAAATGCAAAATTGCTCTAGTATCACTTTCTTTTTCTTCTTTTTTTGCATAAGAAACGGATTAGAAGGAAGTCCTCAATTTGCAAGAAAATAAATAAATCATATCTATTGGAGATAGGGTAAGCTCTAACTAGCTACATAGCATGGTAATGCAGTAAGACTCAAACAAATGACCTATAGCACACAACAGGCTAAAATTCTCCATTTTACATCTGTTAAATTTTCCAGATAAATGAAGGAACTCCTCCTTATCAGTGATCATTGCTATTTATATGATTTATAGTTCCAGCACTATTTATAATCAGCGTGGTAACTACTTCCAATTCCTGTTAAAACAGATTAATGACGTCGGATGAGAATTAGATAGATGGGACTCACTTGCATCCATGCACGTTTGAGAAGTAACCTGAACTGCCTCCACCAACCACCTTTACGTGAAATAGATTTCTTTTGGAAGTTCACATGGGTCTTCGAGCTATCCCTTACAAGTGAAGTTGCATATAAAACCTCTGGTATCTTTTCTGAGAATGACTCAACTAGACCATTTATTCTCTTTTGAGAAGAATATACACTCTCTCGCGAACTATAGTCTATAGATATTAGATCAGCCAAAAATTCAGCAGGATTTACATGATCTGGACAAATGTACCTGTCATTTAGTAACCACCATCAATACTTGATTAATACATTGCAGTTTTCATGTCACGTGAATCATAGGAAATTAAGCTGGCTCCATATCCATATGGCAATTGCTTAACTTAAATGCATAAATTTACACAAGCACACATGTGTGCACGCACACACATAAATACACATCCCTAGCCCCACACCCTCCCACACAAAAATAACCAGAAAGAAAAAACCAGGAGTATTTGTTACATCATAAAGTGTTGCAACTCGCACCCTAAATTCATAAAGGGTATTTCCTTATCATGCTACTTCATGCTCGTTCCAAGATCGAAGTACCTATTCTACATATAAGAATCCCCTTCTTTACATGATTTCTTCTCCTTATAGATAGATATAGCATCTATGATTTTCACCTTGCCACATTCTAACTTGATATCTATGTGCTTAAGAATAAAATGTGACACTAAAATCACCATCAAAGTTTATCAAAGGGGCATTTAGCTCTACTTGAAAGAATACATGTTTAATTAACAGGCACCACGTAGACATATATGTTGTCAGACCACAAACCGCACAAATAAGCTACAGTTCCAGGAAAACAATGCCTGATTGAGAACCAAAGCACAATACTACAAGGTTATAAATTATACAAGTAATTTTGGGAGTAGATCATATAACAAACCCGAATTTCGAGAATTATGCTAGTACTTCATCACGTGCAGGACCAGCATAAATGAGCGAGCCCCCTGCCAACAGAACAATGTCGTCGAATTTTGCATACACAGACCCTCTAGGCTGGTGTATAGAACATATAACAGTATGTCCATCTTGTGCAAGTTGTCTTAAGGTTTCCATCACTCGCTCTGCTTGAAAAGCATCAAGTCCTGAAAGCAGGGTTTTGTGGGGAAGGAGTAAAAAGGTGAACAAGCAACCATTGAAGTAAAACCTTGTCTTCGCATTAGCATTATGACTTCAATAATATATTCAATTGTTTCTACTCAAAATCAAAATTTTCCTAAATTATAAACGTACTTCATTTTAGATTTAAAGAGCTAGTAATATCTCGCAACTGCCACCGAGGGAAGTTGATAGTTCATATTTTTTAGAAGTTTGGGTGGAAAACTTTCTATTATTAATATGTGAATGATTCAAAGTATGTTAAACATAAAACAACTAGCTTTCAAGCTGTTCCTCCATTGTAGGAGGCAAAAACGGAATCCAGACACCGAAACCATTAACAAAAAAGGCATGACATTAACATAGAAGATCCTTACAAAAAAGAACACCACTAATATACAAGAGAATAAGCTAGACAAAACTAGGATGCATAAATGAATTCTATATGAAAGAGGGAGAAGTATTCATCAAGTCATTAACTAAATGTATGATATTGGTTTAGCTCCAGTCTGAATGTTTTTCCACCAGAAGCTCATCTTGTTAGCTTTCATTTTATATGTTTATTCCTTCCCCCTCTACACGTAGAAGCTTCTAAAACCAAATGCACTGTTTTACATACAAAGGTACTTCGAAATTGGTACCATATATCTAAATAAGACCCCACAAGATTTCCTTGACATGAAGAGAATCAAGCATACACATTTCCAGACAGTACAATAGCACAAGGAATACAGAATCCGAGATAATGGTTTTGAAGTCCTTAATAGCACCATAAGCAAACATTTGTTTTTGGACATTATTGAGTTCATCATATTGTCTGGGCAAGTAGAAGAACTAATTAAGCCTCTACAAGGATAGAAAAATATTCAGATCCATTTTTTAGACTTCTCTAGAACCATATAATCACAGGATTTGGATGCCTACGCAAGCTCAACAATCTTTTTATGCATCTCATCCAATAATTATTCTGACTTCCACTACATGAAAATTTGACAGAGTCATGTAACTAAGGAGTCAGCTCAACTGAATAATGGTTGTGGCCAGGAGGTAAGCACCATTATAAGTGAAAGATAGAAGAGATAAAAGTGAGTATTGGGAGTCCCTGCTATTTTAACTGCATAGAGAAGACTACACTCTACAGGTAAGCATAGTGGCCAGAAATCTATAGTTATCCTGCTTTAAAACCTTTGATTTATAAAGACTCTCCTTGGTTTATATGTGCTTCTAGAAATGTTGTAATGACTAGTCATTGGTGAAAAATTAAAGCATATAATGTCAACCAGACAAAAATAGTCACTGGTCAACTGAGTTGAATAAAGGCAGAAAAATTGGATGATACCATCATGATCAAAGCATAATGCCAGCAAACGTGGACTAGCAAAAGCAATAGCATAACTTACCAGTGGTAGGTTCATCAGCAAAAACTACAGATGGACTGGCAATAAGCTCACATGCAAGTGACAGGCGCTTCTTTTCACCTCCACTAATTCCACGAACTTTTGCATCACCAATGCGTGAATCAGCACAACTGACCTTTTAAAGAGACATGAAACCAACACTACTGAGGACAAAGTAGAGAGATTTCTCTACTAAATGCAGAAGTAATACTAACAGATTCCAGATTTTTCAAGAAGCAGAACTGAAGATAGAGCAGCAAACACATTGAAGAATGAAAAGGAAATTAACATGGATAAGGGATTATTTGTTCATGGACAAATTATTCAGAGATTATAGTGCAAAATTGTAATACAATGGATATTAATCAAAAAAATATTTTGTTTAGTATCGGATGTTTAGTTCATCATATTAAAAGTTGGATGTGAGATGTACTATTTAAAACATTAAGTACCACGATAAGACAAAGGGAAACCATACCAAACCTATTTTAAACAATAGATTGTTCACATATTCATCTCTCTCTTCTATTGAAGATACGTCCTGTAGCTGCAGTTCAGCTGCAAGAGAGAGAGTTTCTCGAACAGTCAACTGGGAAAAGAAAAGATCTTCTTGTCTAACATAGGCAAACCTGTAGGAGCAAAAAATTCCATCATGTTGTTAAGAATTTCTCTCAAGAGAAAAGTTATCAGTCTAATTGACAGTGGACGTACTTGTATAGTTTGTTTGAAAATGGCACCCCATTGATGTCCAAAAGACCAGACAAATTTAACTTAGGTGATGCTTTTGTTTGACCTGCCAGAACATTGAGAAGAGTAGTCTTTCCTGATCCTGATGGACCCATTATTGCTAGCAATCGACCAGGTTTGGCTTCTCCTGTCACATTTTTTAGCAGAAACCGCACCTAGAGTTCAGGGGAGATGAAAAGATACAGAAAGATTTTGAATGTCAACGTCAATATCATTTGAGTCTGGCCCTCAGAATAACTACACAATTCCAATCATGGAAAACTTGCATGTTGCTTAAATCACTATAACAGAAATTAGTTATCTCAAAAAGCAAAATGAGCAAAAGTTAAAGGGAGAATAAAAGAATATGTAGGTGAGAATTAAAATTAAGGGGAAGCCACAGTTACTTATAAGGTCAATACACATAATTGTGTTACTTACCTTCTCAAAATGAAAAAGGCCAAGACACATAGTTGATCATAAATTTGAGGAAATAGACTAGATTATGAAGATACCATCAAAGGTTAAACACTTAAACTGTGAAGTCACTTTGAAGTAACAATATCTGTTTGGCTACTAAGAAGGAAAGAGGTGAAAGTATGGGTGTTCTTTTCATAGTCATTGAGAATATTCATATTCATTGGTTATAGTCTTATAGCGTTCCAGCAGTACATTCCTTCCTTCCTTCTTTTTTCTTCTGATAAGAGGAGATAAGCAATATATGTATATCTGCTAACACACACGAAATTTCTCATTTGTTCCCTCTAACAAACCCCGGTATACACACACACACACACACATATATATATCCAACTATTAAGATAACTGCTCACTCCCTGTCACTTAACAGGACCGATATCTATTATAGTTTACTGGTAATATCTATATCTAATATACATAAATTAAAACATATAAGCCTCATTGATAACGGCAAACTAATGAAATTAACTGAAGAGAAGTTCATCATCTGGCATAATGTCTGTGTTATTTTACATTTCTACTACACAGAATTTGGCAACAAGCTCTGCGTGCTATCATCAATTTCAGCTTAATTACACAATATTTTGAATAAAAAAAAGCAAAATAGAAGAACTGTTCATAAGTTCACCAAATAATCTACTGTAACATTTATCAACATAAGCTCGCATGCTTTGTTTCCGACTTCACTTGACTTCTCCAAACGCTACTTCGAAATTCAATCTATATTCGAAAAAAAATATGCAATGGACTCACTCACCGTATTTGCGGATTTATCAGAGAGCGAGCAAGTGATATTAGTCCATCTAATAGTAACCGGAAGTACTTTTCCAGTAACCGTTGCTTCGTCATTTTCGCTTCCTCTCTCACCGTCATCTTCGGGAACATCTTCATTCTCCGGTAAAATCGCCGGACCAGGAGAGGAGAAAAGTCGGAGCAGTAGCGCCGCCGCTACAGCCGCCAGTAACTGGCCAACTCCGCTGCCTCTGCCGGTAATCGGCAACATTTTCTCCGTTCACGTTTTAGTTCGTCTTCTTCTCACACTCAGAACTACACTGGTTCGGTTTTAAGAAGAAAAAAAACTACTAATCAAATAGAGAGAAAAACGACATCGGTTTGTGGATTTTGAGTAAGACAAAAGTTTGTTGTGAACGACACGTGTCCTTCAGGAGGAGATAAGGTATGAAGGTTATGATAGTAATTTTGCTATTGACTTGTAAATTGTCAATTTAATTTTGAATTAATCTTTAACTCCTATTTTGATAATTTTTCCACAAAGTGTGTTAAAATCGAAATCAAAATAACAATGGTTTTAAAATAGTGAATATTAAGATATGTGTTAAATTAAAAGATTTGAAAATAAAAGTATATATATTAAATTTTAAATATTAAATGATTAAAATTATTTTTTTTCTCAACGTCTGAATATATAAAAGTATTTGTATTTATTTAAAACTAAAACATATAAAAATTATTTAAAAGTCTAGTTATTCTATGCAAAAATAAAAATATGAAGTCAAAATTAAATAGCGTAATCTTTGACCCCTTCGTCATAATCTCTAATTTGTCCAATTATTCATGGGGCTACGTTTAGGTATAAGAAGTTATATTCGTGTAAAAGAGTGTAATGCTAACAGAAATAATTAATCTGCTCTCTTGGTCTTATTTTATAACTTGATAAATCATAAGAGAAGAAAGAATGTTTTTCGTAAAAATCATGCTTGTTATCTTCTCATCTAAGTTGTGACCTAAGAGCTAAGAATTGAACATATATCATAGTATTTAAATTCTATGTTTTACACATGTAAGTAGGTGTCGAGGTGATAGACTAATAGTATGTGGGATGGTGATTGGTGTTGATTTATAATGTTAGTTGATAGTACATGCATAATGCATTTGGTGGTGATGATTGATAATATGATGGATATAGTAATAACTAATGGTGGACTGATGATCAATAATTGTGGTTAACAATATATGCTGATTAAATATTTAAAGGGAAAAGACTCAAATATGTCATCAAACGAAAAGGCTCATTTATTTAAAGTTTGATTCATTTATGTCATTTTCGTTTGAGAAAAGGCTCATCAATGTAATTATTTGTTAATTGAAAATAATTTTGGTTTTGCAAAAGCATTTTTACACCTAGTCAATTATGATTTGGCCACGTCATTAATTATATCATTTTTTAAAAGGAAAAAAGTTCAAATATACTATTGAACTTTGAGAAAAATGTTAAAATTTTGACTCATTTATGTCATTTCAGTTAACCAATAATGACATGGATGAGTCTTTTCTCAAACAAAAATAGCATAGATGAGCCAAACTTTTAACGGATGATATAGATAAATTTTTTCTAAAAGTTCGATGAAATATTTGAGTCATATCCCTTTAAACTATTAATCAAATGACCCCTAATGACCTCTTTATAATTAATCTTCAGTCTTTTTCTTTTTGACAATATGGTTCATGAATCGTGACAAATTGAATTATTTCTAAATTGTAATGTAATCTATGACGACCTTTTATTGGTCAAAGCCTTACATTTTTTGTGTAACTTTTTCAAAATATGGCAAAGGCGGATTGCCTAACTTTACTTCAGCCAAAAACTATTTATTTTGAAAATCTTAGATTATTTATTTATTTTTCACCAAAACAAACAAAAAAAAAATTAGTTCATTGGGAACTCTATTTTCAAATAAAGAATTGCTGGATTAATTAACAAGGATTTCTCACCCTTACTCAAAAGTCTCAAATTTAAAGAAATTAAAATAGAAAAAATTCTAGTGAAAACGTTATTCCATAAATGAATCTTATAATGAGTGAATCTAAATTTAATTGAGTCCTATACAAATATCGAGGGAGTCTCCACATTTCTTAAACTTTACGAACTCTAAAATATATTCTTGCTTTGTTTAATATAAAATCATATAGATTATTGAAGATTTGTACAATTGCCACGAACATAAATACCATCGTTTTCATAAACCTAACTTAAAGTTTATAAAAAATAAAAATAAATAGGTTGGGTGGGGGGTATGGTTGCCTAAGAAAGATTAATTACTTAATTAGTTAATAATCATGTTAGGCTTTGTCTTAATTAGAAGTGTTGAGTTTGAATATTAGATATGAAATTACTTAAAAAATTAAAGGATTTTAAAGGCTTAATATGAATAT
>JAKRZT010022710.1:0-24805 GCA_029582215.1 Solanum sparsipilum
GAAGTAGAGTTTTGAAAAATGTTTTCCTTAATTTTGCAAGGGAAGTCATTTTCCTTAAATTTGAGGAAAATAAGTTAATTTGGAAAACATTTTTCAAACATTTAAGCCAACCAAACATTGAAAAATTGGAAAACATTTACTAGAAAATGTTTTCCTCCATACCAAACACACCCTCTATATCTCTTTTTTTCCTGATTAAGCTAGGAGCTAGAAGAGTGTTTTCTTTATACCAGGTGACAAATTGAAGCCACACAAAGAGAAACATGTTTGGATCATATAAATACTTAGAGTCTAGACTGCAACAATTGTTTGGATCATATAAATACTAGTGTCAAAAGTTAATTTTGGGACCATCTGAGAAGTTCCAAACTAAAAACAAAAAATAGTAATAAGTTGAAGCCACACAAAGAGAAACATGCAAGGCTTGACAATGATTGTGGCTGCTCTCTCTCCCCCCCTCTCCTCCTTTGTCCTACCCCCCTCCTCCCATAAGCAACTTTTGGTTTAGCTGAACCATTCAGGTTAAGAGAGTTGGCGTAGCTGACACTCTTTCCCTAAGTTCCAAAAATCAACCAAGTATAGATTAAAAAATCTCTGAGGTATCCGACAGAAGAAGTGAGAACAGAAAACAAGAAGAAACAAGAAAGCACCAACAACTTAGTTAAATCATCGACAAGAAATCAAGTCTCTCTTGTTTATTTATCCATTTGTTGGGAAAGAGAACAAACAATATTATTTTGGGTAGAGACATTGTTTTGCCCCCCTAAATTGAGGGTCTATTTACCTTTTTTGACAGAAGGGCAAAACCAAAGATAGAATGTTTGTTGAATCTAACAACATTTAAAGGACTAGATTGAGACTCTCGAAAAGTTAAAGGGCTCTCAAAACTTGAATCCCTAAAATATAAGCAATCATGCTCGAAAAATCAGTAATTTTGTATATAGAAATGCTGATTGGTCACACATAAATGGACAACCATTAGATCATTAAAGAAGAATTGATTATTCTTTGTCATGAGAAACTATTTCTAGCTCTTGACTTTCAATAACACAACTCATGTACACAACCCTGCTAATATGCAGTATAAGACCCAACTACTGGTGCTAAAGGCTTTTTATAGAAATGCATCAGAGTGCGCTCATCACAATAAGCGCACCTGACATCCTAATATGACATACTCATATAATCATAGCAACAAGCATGAACTATCCTACATCACATGTTAAATAACAAAAAGAATAAGAATTCTAGAGTTTTGCAAAACCACATTTAGACCAAAATCCTCAAAAACGGACATTATCAATATACACCATCAAAATAAAAAACCAATGATTGCCACTGAATGGTAGTGCATTTTTTTCTTGATCTGTAAGCAAAATGTGTTATTGAAAGATAAATTACAGACACCAAGGAGGTGATTGGAGTATACAAAAGTGAGCAGTCCCCTACACCCAAAAAGGGGAAAGAAAAAAAAAAAGTAAACGAAGGGAATTTTTTTTATACAGAACTATCCCTGTTGAGAGATGATGAAGTTTAACAAAATATAAATAAGTAAAACAACTATTACGCCTCAGTCACAAACAAAGCTAATGAAGTTTAAAATGTGTGAAACATAGAATACATGTTCTTTTTAAAAAAAAAAAAAAAAATTGTGTGTGAATCATATATCTTGAAATTTGCACCAAAGAGCAGCAAACATAGGTAGTCTGTATTTTCTTATTCTATACAGTGATTGTGAGAAATATGCGAGAAAAATATTATTGAATTGTTGTATCTACATTATTACATAGAGACCCTATTTATAGATACTACAATACAATCCTTTACCAACTAGGATACTACATACTATTGTTATTCCTATTCCTATTCTAAATAGAATTGTATAAACCTATTTTTATTCTAACACTCCCCCTCAAGCTAGTGCATACAAGTCATGTACCTAGCTTGTTACAAATGTAATTAATATAAGGACCAATGAGGGGCTTGATGAGATATATGCAAGTTGATCACTCAACTTCACAAAATTGACAATTAATCTTAATGTGCTTGTCTTCTCATTAAAAATACTGGATTTGATGCATAATGCCAATCAATCTCAATATGTTTGGTCTTCTCATGAAATACTGAATTTGATGCATAATATCGATAAAACACAAAGTGATAAAATTACAGTGTTGAACTTCCCAAACCAAGCTTAAGAAGACTGTTTCAGACCATAGAATGACTTACGTAATCAACATACAAGGCTACTAAACTCCCCCTAAGTAACAAAATTAGGTGGTTGCTCCATATAGACTTCTTCACAATGCAGCAGTAGTCGGAAAGTGCTCAAAATCTGGTATAAAATATATGGATCGTCTTGGAATCAATAGATGAGTCCATATTAAACAAGCAAGTCACTGAAAAATTGACCAGAACATACTCATGCGCCGAAGTATTAGGTTTGATGGCTGAAAGTGGTCACAAAATGAGAAATAAAATTATTTAGTTAGGGTCGGAATGATGGCACGACTCTACTGAAAAATAGAAATTATATGGATAGAGTCAGATTGACGGTACGACCCTATTGAAAAAGAGAAATTATTTGGGTAAGGTCAGAGCGATGGCATGACCCTACACAAATAAGAAAGTAGTCACTGGAAAAAAATGATGTTACGCAAATCAAATATGAGAAAGTAGTCATCGGAAAGATGGCACGGTAGTAGACAAATTGGATATAAAAAAGTATTCATTCCGATGATGACACAGTGCTACACAAATAAGATATGAGAAAATAACCACCAGAAAAGATACACGATGGACCCAACTTTTGCTAACATAATCATTGTTGTTAACATAATCATTGGTCAGACGGGCGACATATATGGGTAATAGCCGCCCGCCTGGCAGTGGAAACTTTACCAACATCGTAGAGGCTCTAATTCCATGCGAGAAATATAGGAGAAAAATATTATTGAATTGTTGTATCTACATTATTACATAGAAACCCTATTTATAGATACTACAATACAATCCTTTTGAAATTGTACTACAATACAATCCTTTACCAAGTAGGATACTATTTACTCTTCCGATTCCTATTACTATTCTTATTCCTATTCCTATTACTATTCCTATTACAATTCCTATTTCTATTCCTATTATAAAAGGATTGTGTAAACCTATTCTTATTCTAACAATGATTACTATGCCTCAAAACACCTAGAGTTTCTTTTTTTGAATACGAAAGCACATGAGTTTCTTTCTTCTCATAGAATCCAGAAACACCTAAAACCATTGCTGAATGGTAGTGTTTATTAGGCAACAATGAGATCATAAAAGAAGTTTTGTTTGGTTGATGCTCATAACATGGCACAGAACGTCAAAAATTGAAGACATCATTTTGTCTTGAGTCAATATAGGAAAATGGGAAGAAGCATGAAATAAATCTGAACAAAAACAAACACAGAAGAAAAGATGTATATGATCAAATGTTCAAGAAATAAATAGGTTTTCCAATAATTTACCAGAACCATTGAGAATTTTAATCATGTTTCCAGCAGCACCTCGCACAACTAAGCGAAAATCTCTCTTCAGGCCAACATGCTTGGCATATTTCTGCATAGCATATTTATAAGCAGTTATTTTCACAACAAATTCTGGTTGATTGACACCATAGACGTGAAATCTAGAAGGGTTTTTTTACTGGGTTAATACAACTTTTAACAGATTATGCATATTAATGACTACATAAATGCTGGTAGTCTTCATCAATCTCAGATCTCAATTACAAGGCCAGACCTAGTTAGTCTCTAATAGAGTTGATCAAACAATAAAAATAGATGTGAAATCTGGAAGGTTTTTTTTTACTGGGTTAATACAACTTTTAACAGATTATGCATATTAATGACTACATAAATGCTGGTTGTCATCATCACTCTCAGATCTCAATTACAGGGCCAGACTAGTTATTCTCTAGTAGAGTTGATCAAATAATAAAAATGCCACACATGCTTTACCAGTATTGCGTGGAAAGAAATACCTGTAGCAACGTAGACAATGACGTAAGAATTTTAAGAATATGCAAGATACAACAGAATGAGGACTCCAGTGGCTTTACTAAGTTCTTTGTTTCACTGTATATGCAATAATATTGGGACACAGGTCTAGGATGTTAATTTGACTAATATACTATATCAGTGACAGTACCTGGTAATGGAGTGCACATCAGTTTTTGGAAGGATAAATGGCTTAACAACACAACACTCATGGATGTCTATCCTAGCATCTTCAACATTGCTCAAGACAAAGACTCCACAATTGCTCAGAATGGGAGTAACAACAACTGGGCTATGCACTTAAGAAGGTATGTCCAAGACTGGGAAATGGATAGTTTTATGGATTTGTTTGCAAAAGTGAAGAGTTGCAACATAAATAAAGACCTTCAAGATACCATGTGTTGGGGCAGTAAGGGTATATTCACAGTCAAGGACTGTTACAGGCAGATCTGCAAGCAAAATCAGGTGCTGGATTCTTGACCATGGAAATTGATTTGAAGGACCAAGCTACCAATTAAGGTCATATGGTTCAACTAGATTGCCTTATATGAAGCTTGTCTAACACTAGACAACCTTAACAGGAAAGCATTTCTGCTGGTTAACAGATGTTACCGATGTAACAAGGATCTGGAATCTGTTAATCACTTGTTCTTGCACTGTCCAGTAGCTACTGGTGTTTGGAACATGTTTTGCACCCTTTCTGGCCTGAGTTGGGTTATGCCAAAAACATGAGACAGGCACATTTGTGTTGGAGTTTATGGAAAGTTGATAAGGCCATCAAGAAAATCTGGTTGATGATTCCTGATACTATCTTTTGGTGTTTGTGGACAGAAGGAACAAGAGATGTTTTGATGGCATCTCAACTCCAAATCACTCTCTTAAAGCTAAATGCATACTTAACCATTTTTGTTGGTCAAAGTTGACCCCGGCCCTTAGTGCTGGACATTTTCTAGACTTTGTTAGCACCCTAGTTCTAGATTAACACTTTGTATAGGAGCTGAACTGAGCTAAATACTCCTTTTTATCCCTCTGTTACTTGTAACTTTGCACCTCCTTGATGCATTTTAATGAAACATATTACTTCATAAAAAAAAAGTGATAGTGGAAGAGATATATTAAAGTACTGGTTGAAAAGTCAGTTCAATAGAGAAAATATGACATCAAAGTTTAGACGTTCTACAGTTTAATGAATACAAATTCTTGCAACTGTATCTTCATAATTCAACCTTTTCCAATACTTGAAAGTGTTGTATTGGATAGAGAACTCTAGTTAAGATAATACCTACTACGCCCTAAACAGACAAATTATTTAACATATATCATTTTTATTTTCAACGGACTAAGAGCTAATTTACCTCATTAACAGGAGCCTCATTATCTCGTATAACTGCATCATGACTGTCAATTTCCTCTCCAAACTGCGTCTTCAAGAGGTCTCCAGAATTGCCAACGACTGCACATCTTCTGAATTGTCGAGGGTGAAACGGGGGATTAGCTGGTAAAGTTAGATTGAGATGTTCTTCACAAAGAGTCTGATTGTAACATTTGTCTGCTCCTCTGCAAACAGGAAAAGTAAGGAAACAATGAAATAAAATATGAAGATCAAATCACATTAAATCTATCATTAATTGATTGAGAAGGTGAATGGAGGATGAAGCCAATAACTTACAGCTGTGCAATCCTTTTTGCTGCATAGTCAAACCATCCATCAGGCCGAGAATCCAAATATTCTCTTGTCAACACTGTCGTCATGTTACGATACTGCATTTCAGATAATCCCAATATATTTTAATGAACTAGTAGTGGAAGCCCCAAAACATGACTAATTAACATGAATAACAAGTATGAGGAACCTGCTCCCACAGAAGTATTGCTTCGCAAACATCGTACTTGTACTCCAATGGTTCAAAGATCTTGAACTGCTCATTATACTGCAAGATAGAATGAATGGGGAAATGCATTTCAGTGTTGTTTTGTAGATAACTGACAAGGTAACCAACAGGTAGGAGAAGGATGAGAGACAAACCCAAGTGCTATTAGTTCCTTGGGGAAACTTGAGAATGACATTGCAATGATCAATTATATGAGCAGTCAATCCCAGCCCTCGGTTAGCCTGTAAGCAGAAATTCCACATCATATGTGGAGTATACATAGGAGGTATAATATGCTGAAAATGAAATATCAGTTTTCAACAAAATATAGGAGATCCATGGAAATAATTAGAAGCCAACAATATCGAAATAATTACGACGCATTGCTGAAGGTTAGACTGGAAGTGGGACAAGATCGGAATATCCAAATTAACGGGAGTCCAACTACCTGGATGCATAAAATTCAAAACAGTAAATTAGCGAAGAGGATTTTCAAATAATTAGGGTTAAGGAAAAGAAGATATAGTACCAGTGAAGAAAGAGGACTGAATGGCGATAAGGATAATAATGGAGAAGACAGCAGCAACAGAGAGAAGACGAACAAGAGCTGGTTTCCTGCTCAACCTCGGTCGTGTCATTTGGGATCACACTTGTTTTCCCTTTCTTTTGCTTCATTTATTATTTATGATTTATGATGATAAGTATGTATATATAATTTGAATAACAATCAGATTAATTTTGGACTTTTGCTGCCTTTTTGGTTTTAGTAATCATATTTAATTTAATTAATTAATTGCAAAGGTGACGGAGAGATTCTACATACATTGGAACATGGCCATTTATAGGAGGGAGGGACTCATGAGGCACGTGTTATACTCATACAATCCCACATATTTCATTCTTTCAGAAATAACCTTTCAAATTTAGCGTCTTGGTTTCTAATAAAATATTAACTTTATCTCCCTTTAATTAAAGAGATAAATTGTTTCATATTACTGTAAATGAATTATAACAAAGAAATCAAAATTAAAATTTGTAAGCATAATGTTGATTAACCGATGAAACTTGAAGAGACATCTCTAAAATTATCCCTTGTTTTTATGTTACTTCTTTTTCCAATTTCACAGACAAGTATTTGATTGAAACCGGAAAAAAGGAATAGTTGAAGTTGAAATCAATTAAAAAAGTGTATTTGAACGTCGTTTTAGTTTTACCATATATGCAAGGATGGGAGGAAAGAGAGTAAAAACTAAAAAAGGAAGATGTAGGACGCGAAAACAGTTTATCCTACAACAACTTCACAACACGCTACCAAAACACCATGCTCAATAGGTGAGTAACAACTAACAAATCTCAGTTCCTAATAAAAGGCAAAACATCTCTTAAATATACAGACAGATTTCCTTATCACATCCCTTCAAAATTCAGTAACGTCTACCACCAGAAGTTGACATTAGGATCCGATTTGGCTTCTTCCCCCTCTTCCCTGCATCATTTGTCTTAGAAGCATTGGGACCTTCAACAGCTTTTGCTTTGGAGGTTACATTTGCAAAGGACAGGATTCCAGGACGACTCGTTCCTGAGAGAAATGAAGTACACTGGTTATGATAAAGCAAAACGAAACAACACGTTTACGGCAAACTGTGATGAAAACATGACAAACAATTATTCGGATCATAGCAGATACTCAATGTCAATAGCCAAGTATAAGATTTAAAAAGATACCAGCTGCAACAGAAGAATCACGTGCAGACTCATCCATTTTCAGCGCTGGAGGATCACATCCAGCAGCAAAACCAAGCCTTGCAACATTGGAGAACAGTTGCCGGCCTCCAGGCACAGGGGAGCTTGATGATGTTACAGTTACACTCGTACTTCCCAAAGCTTATCACAAATACAAACACAATAACAATCATTTCAACTAATGAGAAGATGGTTAGTACCTACGTAAAGGCGTAAAGCAATATCATAAAAACTTCAAAATTAAAGATCAAATTGCAAGGCTTTTGCAGTCATGAAGAAGTACTATTTAATGTCAAAACTGCAAAATAGTAAAAGTCAAACTTCTGAAAGATCACCACTATCAAGCTTCAATTTAGCTTACTAAAGTAACCATTTTCTATAATAATTTGAGTCACAGGATTACTACCATGAGATGTGATTGTATATGTTGAAACATAATTAAGCAAATAACAATGTGCTCCCTCAAACCGCTTAAACTTTTGGATGTGATGGTCATAGACTTAACATGGTACCAAACTAAGTTGCTTGGCAGTGGCTTAGCCAGGAATTCACAAAGGGTGTCCAGAAATAGCACAACAAAAGTTCTTTTCAAAATGTAGAACTAGTGAGATTTGAACACACAAGCACGTCCTCATTCCAAGGAGGTGAAACCACTGGGCTATAACAGCTTGTTATGTTGAGGGTGTCCAAAATATGTTATTTAATCATTTTGTATATCATTTTATTTGGATATACGGTATTTTTTTTCTTGGACACCTTGACCACCTGTTGCTCGGACTCAGGTGCAAGTGTACGATACAAGTGCAGATCTAGAGGTCGGGATCCTTCATACAGATCCAAGTATGAATACGGGTGCAGAGATTCAACTAAAACTAATTTAAATATCTAAAAGTAGAGTTATGAAAATCTGCCTAAATTATGGACAAGTTGGAAAGAAGGAATGCACAATTTCTTTAGAGCAAAGTTTGAATCTTTAATTATTATTAAGTACAAATGCATCTTCTTACTGTTTTATCGGTGTAACATGGCTATTGCAAATGATACAAGAGTTCTTGAGTTCATTGCACCTACTAGTGTTTGACCTGTAGACATCTTTAAAGCACATTCTGATTGCTGACTTTTTAATACAAATACCTTCCAATGACAAAAGAAACATCTGCCTAAATTATGATTTCACCCTACCTATTGTTTTGATTTCAGAATCATTATATCTATCTCGAATTTCTATATCGATTTCGGTCAAAGAACTCAAAACCGATAGACCATATCCGGTATGGATCCCACACCCACGTCGTGTCGACAAGAGTGCAGCACCAAAGGTGAAGAGTTCGCACACTCAGATATCAGTGCATGACAATGGTAGCAGAACAGGCAGAGATCCTGATTCCAAGTCTCATTGCAACCCATTTATCAAAAGTGAATTCCACATGATCGCCATGAATTGAATCAAGCTCACACATGAGAGGACGTATTGAAGAGACAATATATATATATCTATATATATATATATTATAAAGCTAGGCAAAAGAAGAGTGATGCGGAACCCCTCTTTGGCCAAGAAATACAGTTATCTTTTTTGGCCTTTTTCCTATTTTTCCATTTCTGTCCTATATTAAAAAAAAGAGTCACTAACTCTAAAAATCTGAATTATCACTACCCAACCTTTCATACTCCATGTTTCTTTTCAGTCAACTCACATTATCTTAGAGGCCACAAATTTTTTTTATTCAAGAAACATTAATGCAGCCCTTTGCCTTCTCTAAAGAAGCCCAACTAGCATATTTTGACAAAAATAGTATGTTGGACATAAATAAAATTGATTCTCTTAATGCTCTGTTAATGAAATTACTACACAATTAAGCTTTAGAAATGAATAGTCAATAAGCTAACTAGAAGATTTGACATCCAGCCTTTGGAGCAATGATCGGACTTATAATTATGATGCTTACATATAAGAGGCGGAGGAATGGGAAAAGAAGCAACAAATGAGAAGTTGAGAAAAGATGTAACAATAGTAAATTTCAAGTAGCAAAAATGAAGAAAAGAGTCCAGCAGCAACTATAAATACAAAAATATTTGAAACACCTTTTTTTTTATTTCAAAATTGTTGAAAGAGGATTTTAAGACCATAACTGACATGGAAGAAAAATTTAACTGAGGAGATAGAGACTCTAAGAATTAAGGATTGGAATTTTTTTTATTTATGACAAGGGAAACCCACAACCGCTACCCTTTGGATGCGCACAGGATAAAACCTCCGCTCCTATGCAATAGCTCACAAAGCACATAGGAGAGGTAACCCGCACTAGGCAAGCCTGGTGCGACGAGCTCAACCCAGAAGGCAAACCCCTTGCTTTCGTTGGCAAGGGGTTTCGAACTTGAGACCTCCAACATGGAAGTCCCAAGCTCAAACCACTGGGCCACCCCAAAGGGTTAAGGATTGGAATTATCAACGTGAGATTATAGCTTCAGTTCTCTGTGTATTCGTCGGGTGTTTTAGGTTTATATGACGATATTGAGATTTAGTTAATTAACTTTTTCAATATGATGATTTAATGATGTTCAGATTTATTTGCTTAGCAAGTGTTTTCTGTTCTTAGTATTTATTGATATTTTTCACTCTTGTACGTTTTTTAGTAGGCTTATTGACATTGCTTAGTAATTTGATATCATTTGATGTTTGTAAGGTGATAACTTAGAAAATAATTTGCTTTACACCCATGTAATGCAATAATAGTTAATTAGCGCAATACCAATGACTATGAACATAATAGTAGTTTCTTTCATAACTGATCAAATCCATGTCTCTTAGTAATGTCTTACCTTATTCAGAGGCCGTCAAAAAATATATAGAGATAATGAACAATAAAAAAGTTTTTTGATGGGAGAGAAGAGTTGAAGGGAAGTAAATGGAAGAATGAATGATGTCAATCTAAAAAGGTAAAGGAAGGAGAGACTTAGAAGGACTTCATTCACTATTTAATGAAGCTTTTGATATGAGGATCTCTTGAAAAATATTTGTGATATAAGCAGAGTACAAGAAATATACTAGAGCAGATGTTCATGTCGAAAATAATTCAATTCATTCATTTCAGAAGAAAAAGATTATATGATAATTCTAATCCGTGTGACGTGCGAAAAAATTCACCAGTTAAATGAATAGAAATGTTTCCTCTCTTTAACAGTTTAAGTTTTTAGATGAGATGATCACACACATCAATAGTATACACAAGATAAGCATTGTAAACTCTCTTAATGAAGATTATGTACTTATAGGAATATAGTTGTCTTATAACCAACCAAGTAATGACAGAAGCATGAAGGAAGCAGAAACACACAATCACCTATTTCTACAATGTCAAATAGCAGCAGGCTTATGGAGTATGTTTTAAGCTCTTTTTGGTCTCAAATGAGTCATGCCTCATAATATCAGGGATGTTTTGATAAGCTGGAGTTGCTGGAAAGTTGATAGCACCATCAAGAGAATTTGGAAGATGATACCTGCAGCCATTTTTTGGAGTATTTGGAACAAAAGGAATAGAAGATGCTTTCATGGAATATCAACTACCTACCAATCTTTAAAAGTTAATTGCCTCATGTTTTTGTATAGTTGGGTTTATTTATCCCCTCTAGATTCCACTGATTCATTTTTGAACTTTATCAGCTCCCTGACTCTTAACTAACAATGTAAAGGGGAGCTGACCTTTTGCTATTTTTCTTTGTAACTATTATTCATCTACTTGATGCTTGCAATAGAACTAATTACTTCATATTAAAAAAGTAATGGCATGCCTCATCTTCCACTAATAAAAGATGGGGGGTGGGTGGGGTGGGGTGGGGGTGGGGATTATACTCCGGGATGGTTAAAATGCCAAACCACATAAGATGAGAGCATAAAATTTGTTATATAAAATAGCAATATTTGACGTACCTTCGAAGTCATCGCTAGTGAAAGTAGGTTGTTCTGTGAAAGAAGGTTCTGAAAAGCTAAAAGGCAAAGGCTCTAAGTACATGCCAATGGCTTCAGCTTTAACTTGTTCACGCCGTTCCTGAAAAAGAAAAATATCAACTTTGAAAATCTCCTCAATAAAAGGAATCATCCAAACTAAGTTCCTTTTTAAATTGTGTGCACTGTCAACTTCGTATATCATGAGAATGAGAGGCTAAAGTGTACCAGAAGGACCAAGCTATGAGGAGCTTCTCAGAAACGCTTTTGGACCTTCAGCTAATGGATTTGCCTTGCGAGGGGCATAATACACTTTGTCAAGAGGGGATGACACTCTACAAGCCTCAAGAATTGATAGGTTCCTTAAATTTCATACTGGAATGAAAGCTATCAAGCAGTTGACACTGCCAGGCGTCATTTCAATTTTCAGACCACAAAGCTCTTCTGCTACAAGGTGAAGACTGGGACTCAACACCATCTTACTTCAAGTTTGAAAATACGTGGCTTCAACAAGTGGGGTTCACTGATATGGTGAAGAGGTGGTGGCAGAATTACACAACGGGGTGGCAGTCCAGACTTTGTACTTAGTTAGAACATAGAAGTTAAGGAACTTGAAAAAAGGACAACTACAAAAACAAGTAGAAGCAGGGCTCTAGATGAACTTTCAGCTTTAGAACAGGCAAGAGAAAACAGAATTCCAACTAACTCAGCGGAGACAAAGAATTAGGTGATTCTTCCCATCCCTAGCCTTGGTGGACAAAGTTACCTAGTACTTGTTGTTGGTGGGAGGTGGCAGGTATCCCGTGGAATTAGTCGAGGTGTGCGAAAGCTGGCCCGGACACCACGGTCATCCAAAAAAAAAAAAACAGAATTCCAACTCAAGGTTCTTGTATCTGAAAATAGAGTTGGAGAGATTGCTATAGCTGAAGAAACCTCATGGTGACAAAATCAATATGTTTATGGCTAAGAGGAGGGGACATGAATACAAGATACTTCCGAACACTAGCCAACTCACATAGGAGATTCTATTTAATTGGAACAAGCCGTAGTTCGAGTGTCTAAATGAAATTTAGTGGTAAGTTCAAGGAATTGTTTGTGTATTAAGCCAAAAATGAAAGTAGAATCCTACACATTTTCTCTCTAGAAAGTTCCTTCATCCTGCACTTGAATCTTTAAGCAATTTCTGCTGTTCACACTGGGGGCTTTTCTAAACATCATAAACCCATGATGCTAAATCATTGAATTGCACAAGAAAAGAAAAATCAGCTGTAATTCTGATTAAAGTGTGGGTTACAAACCTTCCTAGCTAGCCACTTCCTTTGTTTTTCCCTACTTCTGATTTCCTCCATAAACGGAGAAAGTGCATCCATGGGCATTATCTTGCTGAGATCAATTTCACAAAGCTGGAAATTACAAGTGAAAATAATTAGAGTGATCAAACCATTGATGAAGTGAAGTCAGCACACTTCCAGAAATAAGCATCATGGCGAGTACCTGAAATGTTGTTGTCAAAGAAAAATGACTTAGGAAGCGGTAGCGCCTTCTCATGGCCTCCGACTGCGTCACGGACTCCATTTGTAAAATCTTTCCACTGATTCTGTAGCCAAGATTTTCTCTAATAAGTTGTTGCGGAATAACAAAAGGCATATGGTCAAATCACATTCACATCGGCAGGTATAATGTTATCTTTTGCAATCAGTTCCGCTACAGCACTCGCTGCTCTAGCTAATCGTCCACTTTCAGGTAAGCATGGTATTTACCACCATTTACCCTCTGTCCCTCCCCACATAGACCAATTCCCTCTCTCAGCACATGGCACAGTTCACCACCTCCCCCCCCCCCCAAAGAAAAAAAAAACAAATAGAAAACTGTCACAGCAAGCGGCAACTTTGTGCCTTTTCTAAACACCCACCTATCCAACCTTGCCCTTATGTCTTCTTTTTTTTTTAAATAAAGTATATCATTAATAGGCATCAAGTGGATGCAAGTATTAGTAAAAGTAATGTTAGCTTCAATGCAACATATTGACTAAGCTAGGGAAAGGGAGCTAACAAAATCCAAAAGGTTAACTGGACTCCATCCTTCCCCTTTGTCATAGCAAACCCACCCCTCCCTATGGCCTTTGAAAGCCAAAGGAAATCACCATCACCAACCCCTTCTGGTCTATTTACCACCAGCACCTACAGGTCCTCTAGAATATGTCCAAATCATATGGCTCTCCCCTACCCAAATACAGTTTGAATCCCACCCAGTTCAAGAACCAAAAATGAAGCTAGCTAACCTTCTGTTGAATAGGCCAGAGAAGGTAAAGGGGGTTAAAATGAGATTCAAGCTGGAAATTTAAAGGGTGAGGAACTCTACCCTTTCATGTCATGTGTAAGCCCTTTTTTTCCTTTTAATGTACCTTAGATAAGGTTTACTAATACACACCACTTCATATTTTGGAAAAAGGGGACTTTAGAAAATGCATATATATAACAAGGAAACCCTTTTCAAGGCTGGAGGAACATTAACATAGACCTCACTGTTCTTACCTCCAAAAAGCACATACGGTTACATTCACCTTTCCCCAAATGTTTGACCTAACTTGCACTGGCTTCACCAGTTAATGATTTGGTCTTTAGATGAACCTAAAAATTTGACGAAGGGTGAAATTGGACAAGCCAAGATATGGTGAATATTATGGATGAAGTTGGAGCAAAATAATTAACCAGTAAGAGAAAGGATAACCGACCCAAGAAAGAGGGAAAAGAAAAGGGAAGACCCATTCAACAGACTGTTGACACTGCCAGGACGGCAACTCTGTTCACACCTGCTTTTTGAAATGTTTTTTTTAAAAATTATATAATTTTATCTCAAAAAAGAACATTCCTCCAGTGCTGCGGAAATTCTCCCCTCAGTGCCCCTTATAGTTCATACTCTAGCACCCTCTGAGGCCCCCTGCCCACCCTAGCCCTGTGTAAACTCCTCTACACACTAAGCCTAGCATATACCCTACTCCTTTCCCAGTCACTATTCACTATCTCTGTCCCTCTCCGGAACTTGTTGTCACCATTTTTCTCCCTGTGATTCAGATACATCATCCTCCCTTTCTTTGCTTACTGAAATCGTCAAAACCTCTCCCTTCACACAGCAACTCATTCAGAATCCCTTTCTGAACTAGCTTATCTCTGATGAAAAGTGAGAGTCGAATTGGGATTTGATCTGTTTGTTGGTTTGCCAGCTATCTATCAAAAGAAGTTTTTTTTCAAATTATACCTCCAAACTTTGTCCAGTGAGGTCACATGTGCTCAAAATAAAGCTATATTTTTGTAGCTAATCTCACCAAGGGTCATTTGAAACAGAAGACGTCTATCAAGGACAGAATAGAACCACAGAAGAATAGGGGCAGAATTGCAACTTCTATCAAACAACTGGGAACAAAAGGAATAACTTAATCCACACACAGTACATTATTTCAATCTAATAGTTGTCGCCTTACAAATGCAGGTAAGTTTAGAACAAGCTAAATGTATCAAAATTGAGTTCAATGGGTCATCAGCTTTGCAGTTTCTCTGAAACCAACAAACAGAGACCCCTTTGCCACCTTTCACTGGAAAAAATATAGCATAACTTACTGTAAGAATGTAATTATCTTCAAACCTGTTAGGAAGACTACCATAGCCACCGTAGTAATGCAGAAGGCACTTCATGTTCAGTGGATGGAGGATAAGGTGCTGACCATCAACTGCCTGAAAAAAACAGGCACTATAAAACATGTATAAAGCTGTGCATTACATATCTCACAGAATAAAGTGAAGGATAATAACTAAACGCGCGGAAAGGCAACATGATAAACAGTTGTTAGACAGTTCCCAACGTGTGATATTGTTGACGAGAGATTGTGGCATTAAAGCTTAGTTCGACTTGACAAAGGAAATTGAGGCTGCAAAGCTGTCAAATGTTATGCTTAGTTTGACACAAACTCTGTTATGCTAGGATGCATTAAGGAGTTGTCACCGAGCTGAAGGGAAGAAGTAAGCAAAATCAGAACAAAGCATAAAAAATGACCCCCACGCAATCAAGTGGACCATTAAATGAACGCCCTCCTAAGAAAATGCTTAGTGGGCAGTTTCCCCGAGTGCGACGAAATCCCCTCAAGAAACGATGTACGGAAATGGACTCACCAGTCTTGGGTCGGAATCCATAACATCCAAGTTTTTGACATGAACGGGATTCAATTCCTGTTTGAGTTCCAAAGTGTGAAGGTTGCGGAGCATGTCATGAAAGGTTCTTGGGAGAAAGCAGAGAAGCAAACTCAAGCTTGATTGTTTGGACACCCATAGCTGGGGCGTGCCCTACCAATACCAGTTTTAACTGGTATTGGATAAGGGTTTTAGGTCTGCCACTCCAACTTTGGTCAGCAGGGGTTATGAAGGAAATTGGGAAGAAGTGTAGGGGATGGTTGAAGACGGAAGAGGAGACAGAGTTCAAAAATCATTTGAGATGGGCACGAATTAAAGTAAAAGGACCGCAAAAAATATTCTGACTTCGGTTGTAGTTGAGGATGGGGAATGGAGGTTCACTTGACCGATATGGGTAGAGGCACCAGCAAGATTTGAAAAGTTGAAAAAAAGTAGGGTTGTTGAACAACCAAGAGGGGACAAAAGTTCTCATGAAAATGGGATGACAGCTTGTGTCAGATGTCTGTGGAGAAAGGAATTGCAGAGGAAGGGGAAAGGGATAGCAATGCAAGATCTGTTGGGTAATGGAGAAGACTGGGGGCTTTACACAAAGAATAAAAACAATGGACAAGTGGTTGGCTGCAGTAAAAGAGCAGGGCCACTGGGCCACTTTTATTCCAGACCATATGTTGGGCCATCTCTTATTTTAAATGAAAATGGGCCTCCTTTATTGAATGAAGTGGCCCTTCTTTTCTTTCAACTGAGAAAGGGGAGAACAAATTAAAGACAAACAACTCATATAAGGAAAAGCTTCCAGCTGAGCCTTTCACGGAAAACATAAACACCCTTATAGGCTTTGTAGAGGAGTTGAGAACTGTGACAGGTTTCGACTATAAGATGAAGCAAGGGAGATGACTGCAAGAGAGGGGGTCGAGGAGGACCACATACAGAGGGTCGACTCAAACCACGAAACAGATGCAATCACAACTCCGATATGGTGAGATCAGAAACTGAACTGATTGTTGAAACTGGTAGAATGGAAAATACAGGGGAAGGTACACAAATCAGCTGATTCAAGTGAGTGCATTAACGGGTTGAAGTCTGATGCAAGATCTTGGGTGAACATAATTAAACTGAGCAAGGAGTTTGGAGCCATTTTTTATGGTTTTGAAAAGGAAGCAGGGGCCCTCTTTGAAAACTAGACCAAAGAAGAGAAGTGCCAAAGTCAACAACCGCAACAACCAATTGATTCCAAAAGAGTTCAGGAATTTAATTTTCGAGGTAAATTATAAGGATGGTGAATCCATGAGTGAACTAAGGAAGGGGAGAAGACCACCAATTGGTGATCAATGAAGATTAAAATTATATCATGGAATGTGAGGGGTTTGAATGGGGCAGAAAAGAGGAGACTGGTAAAACAATTAATTCACCAGTGGGGGCAAACATCTATGTTCTGTTAGAAACAAAGATAAAAGGAGAGGTGCAATATTTTGAGGGAGTTGTGGGCTAATAGATGGGTGGGAGAAGTTCAGTTGGAGGCCAAGGGTAGTAGAGGAGGGATTATGATAATGTGGGATAAAAGGGAATGGGTGGGGGAGATGGTAGACTCTACTGGACAAATGATATCATGTACGTTCACAAGTGTTTGTCAGGATATTACATGGCTTCTGAGTGCTGTATATGCAAGTTGTAATAGGGTGATCAGAAGAGAGTTGTGGAGTGAACTGGAGGCTAGCAGAAACAATTGGGACGGCCCTTGGAGAGTGTGTGGTGACTTCAATGTCACTAGGTTTGTGGGAGAGAGGGTAAACCGACATAGACTATCCGGAGCAATGTTTGAATTATCTGAGGCTATTAATAACCTGGAACTAGTTGATCCTCCTTTACTTGGAAGATCATACACGTGGAGGAGGGGGGAGAATCACAACAGTGCCTCCAAGATTGACAGATTCCTATACTCAGTTGACTGGGAGGACTCTCTCCAACTGGTCAAGCAGTCTTTGTTACCTAGAATATGGAGATTGGAATTACAAGAAGACCTACTTCAAATTTGAAAATTGGTGGCTAGAGGTAGAAGGATTCAAACAGAAGGTCAAGGCATGGTGGTTGTCCTTCCCTAACATGGGCAAACCAGCTTCACTCTGGCAAACAAATTAAAACTCCTTAAGAAGGAACTAATGCAATGGAGTAGAAGTAACGAGGGAGACTGGAAACACAAAAAAGAAATGATCCTACAACAGTTGAAATCTAGGGAAGCAATACAGGAGAATAGGAGCCTCACCGATGATGAGTTGGTCCAGAAAACTCATTTAGCTATGGAATTTGAAGAAATAGCAAAAGAAGAGGAAATTGCCTGGAGACAGAGGTCAAGAGTTCAATGGTTGAAGAATGGGGACAAGAACACTAAGTTCTTCTACAGAATGGCAAATGCTCATAAAAGGTACAATTCCATAGATGCATTGGAAGTAGAAGGACAATCCATCAATGAAATGCCTGCAGTTAAAAATGCAATCCAAAGATTCTACCAGAACCTATACAAGGAGACAGAAGGAAGGAGACCTGATCTCAAACTCCAAGGAATAACAGTGATCTCGATAGAAGATCATGAGTGGTTACAGAGGGGTTTTGAGGAGGAGGAAGTGTGGGAGAGCATCAAGTCTTGTGCAGTTGACAAGGCTCCAGGCCCAGATGGATTCACAATGAATTTTTTTCAGGCATTTGGGAATCTTGTCAAGGAGGATATCATGGGAACATTGCAATATTTTCATGAACACCATGTGTTTGAAAGGAGTCTTAATGCCACCTTTGCGGCCCTTATTCCAAAGAAGGCAGGAGCAGTAGAGTTAAGAGACTTTGGGCCTATTAGTTTGATCTCTGGGTATACAAGATAATTGCCAAAGTTCTAACAGAAAGAATGAAGAGAAAAATGGATAGTCTAGTAAACAAACACCAAATGGCTTTTATAAAAGGGAGACCAGATTATGGATGCAGCTTTAATTGCAACTGAATGCATAGACTCAAGATCTAGAGGGGAAGTGGCTGGCCTGATTTGCAAATTGGACACTGAAAAAGCATATGATCACGTTAACTGGGCTTTCTTCTAAACACTCTCAAACAGATGGGTTTTGGGGACAAATGGTTTGAAGGAATAAACTTTTGTATCGCAACTGTTAGGTTCTCCATTCTGGTAAATAGAGAACCTACTGGGTTTTTTCACTCTGAAAGGGGACACAGACAAAGGGACCCTCTATCCCCCTTCCTGTTCATTTTAACCATGCAAGGTCTTAGTAGTATGATAAGGATAGCACTACAAAAAAACTGGTTGAGAGGGTTCAACGTAGGACGAGATGGGAGAGGGGATCTGGATATTTGCCACTTGCTCTATGCACATGATACTGTTTTATTTTGTGAACCTAAAGTGGAACAAGTTTGCTACATTAAAGTCTTGCTAGTAGTGTTTGAAGTTATATCTGGGTTTTAAGAGTGAACCGGAGGAAGAGCAATATATATCCTGTCAAAAAAGTGTAACATTCAGACCTTTGCTAGCATTCTTGGGTGTGGTGTGGGTTCTTTGCCCATAGTGTACCTAGGGATGCCTTTAGACAGGAAACATGGGGATTTGGAAATTTGGGACACCATTCTGGAGAAAGCTGAGAAGAGGTTGGCTAAATGGAAAGCGCGGTACCTTTCACTAGGAGGAAGGGTCGCACTAATCAATTCAGTGTTGGACTCTCTTCCTACCTATGTGATGCCTCTATTCCCTATACTTGCATGTGTAATCAAGAGACTAGACAAACTGAGGAGAGCTTTCCTATGGAAAGGCAACAAGGAAGAAGGGGGCTATAATCTGGTCAACTGGGAGGTGGTGCAACAAAGTAAATATCAAGGGGGTCTTGGTATTAGAAACTTGAGAATCCAGAATAACAGAATAACAGACTACTAATGAAATGGATATGGAGATTTAGTGCAGAAGAATCTACTTTATGGAAGGAAGTCATATCCCACAAGTTTGGCCAATCTAGTCCATGGTGCTCCAATGTGATGAACGCCAATTATGGGGTGGGGGTTTGGAGGACAATCCGATCATTATGGCCAAAACAACATGGCAAATTCCAGTATCAGGGTTGGGAAAGGTACCAAGGCTCAATCTAGAAGGATATTTGGATTGGGCAAGCCTCTTTGCAGGTAGCTTTCCTTGATCTTATGATAACTAGTAGAAATCCTGAAGCAGCCATCTTTGAGAGTTGGTCAAACCAAGGGTGGAATCTTAATTTTAGAAGACATCTATATGACTGAGAGATAGATAGGGTGACAACTCTTTTGTGTGAAGTGGAGAATTACCCCAGCACTATTGTTCAATCTGATACACTGAGATGGAGACATTCCGGGGATGGCATTTTCTCTGTGAATAAAATGTACAAGAAAGATAACAATGTGATGCAAGGAGAATCTTCAAATATCTGAAAGAACATCCGGAAAAGCATGGCTCCCACCAAGATTGAATGTTTCACATGATTAGTGGTGAAGAGAGCATGCCTTACACGTGAGGTTCTACAAAAGAAGGGGAGAGTAGTAGTGACAAGATGTTTTTTGTGCAATGAAACTAGAGAGACAAACAACCATCTTTTTTTGCATTGCAAGTTCACTACACAACCGTGGACCTGATCCTCAGTCTTACAAAGACGAAATGGACAATGCTTGAACATAATGCAGATTTGACGAGCTACTGGATGAGAAGAGGGGGTCGCAAGAGTCAGAATAAATGGAGGAGGATAATACCCTCATGCATGTGGTGGACAGTATGGACAGTATGAAAGGAAAGGAATGGAAGATGTTTTGAAGACAAGATCAAGTCCATTCATGATATGAAATGGAACTATTAGTGTCTTTTTTTTCTTGGTGTAAAGGAAGTTGTATAGAAGAAGTAGATGAGATGATAAATTTCTTAGGTGCTCTATAAAGCTTGAAAGTATAACCTTACTACCTTGTAACTTTTTGGAGGTGGCCAACATTACTTAATGCTGAAGAACACAACAGTACTAATTCTCAAAAAAAAAAAAAGGAGACGCGCAAGAGAGCATTTGAAGGTGTCAATAATACACATTCACAAATGAAAAAGATTGTCGCTCTTTTCAGCCTCTTTTTGTTTCTAGGAAAGATCAGATGACCTTCATGGAAAATAATACTCCCTCCATCCCATTTTATGTGAGGTAGTTTGACTCGGCACGGAGTTTAAGAAAGAAAGGAAGACTTTTAAAATTTGTGGTCCAAAATGAATAATAGAAATTTGTGGCTGTAAATCATTTCAGTAAGGGTAAAATAGACATTTTATAGCTAAATTGTTACTTAATATAGAAATGTGTCATTCTTTTTGGGACTGATTAAAAAGGAAAGTAAGCATATAAATTGGGACAGAGGGAGTATCTTTATATGGTACATCTTGCGTACAAGGGCTTCCCCTTACTATGAATGAAATCCCATCACTAGGAGCTATAATGTACAATTCTATCAACTACTTGTGTTGATATATCAAAAAATCTAATAGCACACAAAACTAAGAATGGAACTTTCTTTGTGGAAAATGGTTTTACCCAACTTTGCCCGATGTATTTAAGTAAGGGAAATAATCTATATTCATGAATAGTTTTTGCTCAGCAGCATAAAACCCACTGAAGAACATATTCATGAAAGTCGAGAGGGTGGATTCAGCAAAATAAAACAATCACATATAAAGTACAATAAAGTCTGAAACTTGTTCAGTCATCCCACTCACCAGCAACGAGTTGAATGCTTGAAAACACTGGGCATACCTACCTAGTACTTCGATTTGGCAGGAACCAGGTAAAACAGTGCACACCAAGCTGGACATCCTTGGTGGGCTCAGTTACCTAGTATAGTACATGTGCTTATGTGCTTGGCAGGAACCAGGTAAAATAGTGCACATCAAACTGGACATGGCACCATTGTTATAAGAAAATAGTTATCTTTTGTCCATTATTGTTGGAAAAAAGAGCAGAAGAAATCACTAGCTAATGATGGTGTCCTACCAGCTTGGTGTGTGCACTTCGGCTATTTCTTTGGGTACTTGTCAAGCACAAGTGATCTTAGTACTTTTGTTGTTAAGTATTTCCACATTTGCTGAAGAAATAGGTTATTGTTGTCTTATAAGGTCTAATCACCTCATAGGCCAACTTCTAGAATGAGTTAACCTTAAGGTCCATTTTCTTGGCGAGGCATCAGAGTTAGACTCATCCCTATTCTTTGGTACTCAATACAGGCTACCATGTTATGTTGTCTACTCTCCAAATGTCCAATCCTTGACATACATGGGAGGACCGGAGGAGAGGGGAGGATGTTAAGTGCCTCACATTGGTTGAAGAAATGGGTTTGTGGTCTCCTTGCATATCTCTGGGTAATCCTCACCACATAAGCTAGCATTTGTGGTGAGTGAGGCCCAATGTCTATTTTCTAAATGGTACACATGCATCTAAATGTAATACACAGATACTTGGTAAGAAAAAACAACATAATCATATGAATTCACCTGGTAGAAACTGTAGGAAGTGATCTCTTCTCTATCAGTAATGCCACTTGTGTCTTTCTGTAGGCTCTTGTCATTGCCATATAGGAACAATGAAGATCCAACACGTTCTACAATTGATTCAACATCTGCAGCTTGAATAAGCTGAGAGTCCCTCACTACCTTATTGAGAGTTGACTTCTCCTGCAATATTGGCTTATCAGTTGGATTACTGGATGGCATTACATGAGTAGATTGTCCAGTAGAATGGGCCTGAACACTTTCTGTTGGCTGAGAACTATAAGAGCACTTCTCCAAACGATTATCTGTGTCAGATTTGCTATTTTGAACAGCAATATGTTGCCTATTCCAGTACGTCTTCCTCTGCTCCAATTGTTCCATTGCAGCACAGACAAAGGGAAGTTTCTCCAAGTCATCAACTAAGCCTGAATCTGCTCTAGCTAACCAACTATCAAGATCAGACATTGCCTCTCGAACAGAAAGGTCAACATCGGACGTAAATATGAATTTAGAAAACAACTTTTGAACCTCCTCTCCACCAACAATGCCATCATTATTTTTCAAAGATAAAGCAAATGAATCCTTGTGACGGGTTAAGAGGAAAAATTCAATAACATCACTGACACGATGTTGTTTAACGTTCTCAATTTGAATGGTGTACAAATCCTGTGAAGATATCATCATAAAACACAAAGGGCATTTCTTCTTGAAATCATCTTTATGGTCATCTTCTTCGGAGATCATAAAATATTGCATAACACAAGGAAAACAGAAGATATGACCACACGAAGTTATCTGAGGACAAAGAGGATCCTCTAAGCATATGGGGCATTGCACATGAAATGGAGTGGAATATCTCACACAAACAATATCCTCCCAGTGTAACATTTTGTCTGGATCCATCGAGTCAGGCGTGTAATTGCCAGAATCCAACAGAACAAACTTGTAATTTGCTTGAAGAAACAAGTCTTTGTTGTAAGGCTTCCTCTTGACGTATCTCCAAGGAGGAGGCAACCTAGATTGTGGACGAGAAATGGGATCATACTGAAAATTGAGCAAGTGGTTTCCACTAACCATCTGGGTTCTTCTTGGAGCTGAGCGGGTAACAACTCCTTGGGGACTGTTGGAGCCAAACTGGTCTCTTCCGCTGGAAGGATCATTGGTCCTAGCTGATTTTCTTTGTCCGTGCAGTGAGATTCTATCACTGTTATGATGTCGTGAACTTTCTCGACTGCTACCGGAGTTGTTCACCTGCAATATATTGTGAAGAGCAGAGCTGCATTAGTAAATTGGTTTATTAAGAGAAGAGAAGTTACAACACAAAATTTACCTTTTTGGAGGATCCACCAGAAGTAGATGCAGTGATAGCCATGTTTCCTGAGAAAAAAGAGAAAAGCATGAGACGGAACTAAAATAAATAAGGCGAGACAAAAGGACATCGCTGAATTAGGGTATAAGGGATGGAAACCTGAGAAGTTGTCGGGTTGCTGCTGCTGTTGTTTGGATTTGGATCCATGATTAGAGTTAGGGTTTGGAGAAGAAGAAGAAGAAGAAGAGGAAGCTGTATGATTGTCGCTATGGGAGGGCGAGATGGACATGAAATTCCTCCTGGGAGATTAGATTAGACAAAGGGGGTTGGTTGGGTTGATCTTTTCGGTTTTAGCCTCCACTCACCAAAATATATGCCCGCCTTCCTTTATTTATACCCACTAGACTAGAAAACGCATTCCCAATATTTAGTACATTTAGGGTGTGTTTGGTACGAAGGAAAATGTTTTCCATGGAAAATGTTTTCTATGGAAAATATTTTCTAGGAAAATAAGTTGATTTTTGACTTATTTTCTCATGTTTGGTTGGTGAGTGGAAAATATTTTCTGGAAAAGATTTTTAGTGTTTGATTTATGAATGAAAAATATTTTTGAGAAATATCTTTTGTTTTTACTAGAATAGAAAATAATTTTTGAAATTGAAAATAGTTTTTAAAAACAAACTTAAATTTTTTTTGGGGGGTTGAGGGTAGAGGTGAAAAATTGAAATTTTGAAGTTGAAAATATTTTTTAAAAACAAACTTAAATTTTTTTTGGGGGGTGAGGGCTGGAAGGGGGTGGGTGGGGGGCTGGTAGGGGATGGGTAGGGGGGTCGAGGGTTGGGGTGAACAATAAAATTTTGAAGTTGAAAATATATTTTAAAAACAAAATTAAAATTTTTTTTGGGCGTGGGGGAGACTAGGTAGGGGTGAAAAAAATGAAATTTTGAAATTGAAAATATTTTTGAAAAACAAACTTAAAATTATTTTTTGGGGGTGGGTGGGGGTTCTAGGGGTGAAAAAAATGAAATTTTGAAATTGAAGATATTTTTTAAAAACAAACTTAATTTTTTTGTGGGGGGTGTGGGTGGGTGGGTGGGGGGGCTGGGTAGGAGGTGGGGGGGTCAAGGGTAGGGTGAAAAAATGAAATTTTGAAGTTGAAAATATTTTTTAAAAACAAACTTAAATTTTTTTTTGG
>JAKRZT010022711.1:0-19309 GCA_029582215.1 Solanum sparsipilum
TATATAAGTTTGTAAGTTAAGTTTAATAAAGTTTTTTTTAAAAAGTTTTTGAGCTTATGTAGTTATGTTATAAGTTTTAAAGATTTGAATCTTTTGAAATTTATAAGTTATTAAGTTATACTTATAACTTGAAAGTTAAATAACTTAAGTTTGTAATTTTAAAAAATTAAATAAACAAAAAAGAAATGCTAATAAAAGTAAATAATGACAAAAATATTATTTTTTATTTTAATTAAAAATGATTTACCGGGACCGGACCGGAACGAAACCAAAATGAACCGGGATGAACCGGTACCGGTATACCGGTACCAAATCATGATACCGTTCCGTTTTGTGTACCAGTTCAGTGTATCCCATCCCGTCCCGAATACTACCGGACCGGAACGAATCGGAACGGTACCGGTACAACCCGTTCCGATGCCCAGCCTTAGTGCTGTCTTTGCAATCAAAGTTTTCGATATGCAATGGCAACAGTGTTTAAGAAATTTCGATTCAGAATGTGAAATTTTGAGCAATGTAAGACACAGGAACTTGCTCAAATGTGGATTTTACAGTGATTGTGCTGGAGTACATGCCTAATGGAAGCTTAGACAAGAGATTATACTCTGATGAAAATTGCTTGAGCCTGGTTGAAACTCAATATATATAATGATCGATGTAGCACTAGCCATAGAGTATCTTCATCATATGATTATACATCACACATTGTGAACTGTGATCTGAAGCCGGCTAATGTGCTTCTTGATCAGGATCTGACTGCTCATGTTGCAGATTTTGGAATTGCAAAAATGTTTGCACAAGAAGGAAACATTGCTCAAACCAAGACTCTCGGAACTATTGGTTATATTGCTCCAGGTACATATGATAATGGGATGGAATGTATGCGTCCACTTAGTTACGATAGGATCAGGTCCTTAACACGATTACAATAACAGAAAGCAAATAAGTACTGAAAGTAAAGATGGTACACACAACTTTACGTGGAAACCTCATTGCTCAAGGAAGTAAAACTACGACCTGTTCTCACAGTACTTTTCAAACTGCTTTTACTATACCTCACAAGCCAAAGTAAAACTCAATTTACAACACACACGAGATTAACCTACTAATCTCTATCTTGAGTAATACACTATCACTCAATGAGCCAAAGCAATGCTTGCATTGCCCACTACACTAACTCAACTAATTAATATAGACTTTGAAGTAAGACACTAAGTTGCCCACAACTAAGTTCTTACAATAATTCACCCAAGTTTGAAACGTTTCTATCACAAGCGAAACGATTCCTACAATATACGCATAAATACAATTTATCAAAGTAACAACCGATTCAGGAAGAAATAATGCAATCTATTAGGTCCCTTGTTGTTTTGAAGCTTGAATGTCTCTCTTTGAATGAATGAGTGATTTGTTGTTTGTAATGTTGAATTTATCAACGATGAAGAGTTATTGATCGATGTACAAACAACCTCGTCCTTTTTGATTGGTGTGGTACACTGACGACCTCACCAAACTCTAACGCAACAGCTTGCCAATTGTATAACATATGGTCCTAGATGAGCATACTCTGCAGAGGATCGGGTCCCTGCACTTATGAGGAGATTATCAAAACATCTGGGAGCATAAAGACTTATCAATTTCCCTCTTTTTTATGATGACAAATAGCCTACAAACAACCTTACATGAGTGTTAAGCATTCATTCAAAAATACATTAATTCCCCCTATCATAGTTCCCTTTATCACTGTTCTTTCCTCTTAGTTCAGGTCCCTTCTAATTTCACAACAGTTTACCAAAAATTCCCCCTTTTGACATCATTGAAAAGGAATAACAGTAAACATATGCGAGTTGTATGCAAAACATTAAGAACTCAGGGTCATAGGCCACACAAAATATGCACAGGTAAGCATAAAAAGAATATCAAAGCATACTGAATAGGGCATAATAGGAGCTAGCATTAGATCAGAAAAGTTGACCACATGAGTCAGCCTAGGACAGAGAGGGAAGGGGAATAAGGGTTCGCATTAGCAAGGACATTCGCTCATTTGCAGCCTTATGTGCCTGAATGACTTGCTTGTTGAGAGCTTTGACTTCCTCACTGAGTGAGGCATTTGTCTTCAGCAACTGCTCATTCTCAACTCTCAACTTCTGCACCACTTGTTCGTCCACATCACTGGTACCGGGTCCCTTCAAGACAGACTTCTGCAACTTAGATTTCAGTTGCGCAATCTCAACCTCCTTATCATTCAAGATCACAATGAGGTCAGTCAACTCTTGTTTGAGAGAGGTTTGTTGCTCTAGAAGATCCGCTACTTGAGACCTACCTTAGCTTTCCCTTCAACACATTCACACTCCAGAAGAGTAACAACAGTAAACATTTGCTTGACGGTACCTGGTACTCCTCGTCCAAGAGGTACTTCGAAATGTTTGAACATATAGTTGAGCAAATAGCCATAAGGGATGCAATGTTTGACTGACTTCCAAGTCATCACCCTGTGCATATGTTCAAGCATTAAAGCAGGAAGATTGATCTTATCAAGTTCATTCAGTTTTTCCATGAGAAATAGGTTGGCAGAAAATGCTACAGTTCTCTTCTCTATCCTTAGTACCAATACCTTATTGATGAACTCAAAGAATAGTTGGTATTCCCCCTTCAGAAACTTCTTTGGCAAACCAGCTCTCTTAATATCCCCCTTCTTTGTAGCATGTTTAGTGAACTCACTTAAGGGTTTGCATCCTTTAATGGATCGGATCCCCTTCATGGGCAAACCCAGAATAATCCTCAGAGTTTCCTCATCTAGAAGTATTTTGACATTGTTGACAGTAGTCCTGATTCCTCCATCATCTAGAAGCTCGATCTTATAGTAGAATTCACGCACTTCAGGTTCAAACAAGTATGGTGTGGGGGGTTCAAATAAATGATCCCAGCTTTGCAAGGAAACTGAATTAAAAAGAGTGGACATTCTTGGTTTTGTAAGAATCTCAGGATCGAAGACTCTACCGTTTAGCACCTTTTGGTTCTCCATCTCTGCTATACGTGCTTTCATGGTCATCTCATTTTCTTCTACTAGCTTTTGAACACGAGGACCTGGTACCTTGATTGGTTTTGACTGCTCAGTAGCCCGTTTACTCACTCTCTTTACAGGAGATTTCTTCGTTGATTTTTGAACCTCATTTGATTTGACTCTCTCAGCCTCTGCATCCTTTCTTCTCTTTGCCACATACACAACAACATCATCATATTTTGTATCACTAGACCCAACAGGAAAATGAGTTGATGTGGGTTCTTCAGGTTGATGACCTTTCCTTCTTTTCTTCCTAACCCTTTCTTTCTGAATCACATTTGCTGCTATGGCACTTCCCATGACCTTCTGCATCTCACTCCTGGTGCCATACCTCTTCTTGTCCCCATTTGTGTGGGATGCAACCATATTTTCTTTCCCTTTTCTCTTTCTCTCATTTGCAGACTTAGAAGACTCATTGTTGAGGTCAATGTCAGGAACAATGTTGATTGCCTCTAGATCTGGGTCACCTGTTGTTAAGGTGTTGGATCCTCAAACCCCTTTCCTGCTCCATTTCAAAGGAACTTCTTCTTCCTCATCTTCTTCACTTTCAACGTCGAATGACTTAGGCGTTTGGTCAAACACTGTGTGGGACCTATTCCGGCGACCTCATCTCTTGGTCCAATAGAGTTGGTTGAGCATCACCTCTGTGGGAAGCCAAGCTTTGTATAACCACAATTTCTGTTGTTGCTGCCAGAATGTTTGACTCAGGACTTTTTTCCTCAGGAAAATCTCCATCGAATAATCTCTAGACATAGTAGAAGATGCTACCCTAGAAAAAACTTCTACTTCTTTAGTAGGAGGGTCAACACTTAGTTTCACAACAAATTTGGCTTCTGAGTTTTGAGATTTCTCACAAGATAGAACTAGCATCGGGGAACAAGGTAAAATCTCCCCAGAAGGAAGTGCAGTTTAAGCCACCACTTCAGTAGGAGGTGTGATGGATTCGCCCATCTCACCAACTCCACAAACTGGTGTTGAAGGAGATTCTACTGGGGAGGAATGGAGAAATTGAAGGAACATGGATTTTCAATTTCTAGAGGAACATGAAGCTTTGAAGATGACGAAGAGTTTGACATTTTGATGATAAGAAGGAGACGATTTAAAAATAAAGTCGTGAATCACAAAAGAAGATTAGAAAGAGATTAGGGTGTTTGGATTCACTAACAAAGTCGTGTATTTAAACATAAAGGGTATCGGGTCCCTGAAAAGTTGCGACTCTTGGATTTAAAGTGAAAAGATGTCTGAAACTGACCCAATGAATAGGTAGGGCACACGTGGCAGTGACCGTTGACAGACACACAGTGTAGCAAAAATGATACTAACCTTGTGCGGACCAGGTCCCATTTAGTATATAGCCTTGCATGTATGGTTAGATCTTTCTTTTAACTAACATGCCATGAGTGTGTACCTGCAGTAAGGTACCAAAAGTGAATTCTCAAATGATGAGCATTACAACAAGTATAGATATTTGTCTTCCTTAACATAATCAAACTGGAAGATTTTGTGTAAACTTGTTATGGAATCAGATTATCTTGTGCATCCCCGACCTCAGTCTGTTTTTAATAAAGCATTCTTTACTTAGGGGCTTTGTAAAGATATCATCCAATTGGTCTTCTGTCTTGCAAAAACTCATCATCACATTTTGCTTCTCAATATTATCCCTTAGAAAGTGATGCCTCACATCTATGTGTTTTGTCCTCTTATGCTGAACAAGGTTCTTGGCCATGTTCATTGCACTGGTGTTGTCACATATTAGAAGAATAGTAATTGTGAGAACACCAAAGTCTGCCAGTTGCTGCTTGATCGATAGGAGCTGAGCACAACATGATGCATCAGCCACCTACTCTACTTCAGCTGTAGATAGTGCCACTGAATTTTGCTTCTTAGTCCCCCAAGAAATCAGTGACGATCCTAGGAAGTGTGCCATGCCTGATGTACTTTTTCGATCAACAAGAAAACCTGCATAATCAGCATTAGCATAACCAATTAGATCAAAAGAGTTACCAGTGTCCTGAGTTCCCTTCAAATATCTCTGAATACGTTTGGCAGTCTTCAAGTGTGATGCATTTGGTGCTGCTTGAAAACTAGCACACATCCCTACACTAAAGACTATGTCATGCCTGCTTTCATTGAGATACAGAAGTGACCCAATAATTCCCCTGTACATAGTCTGATTAACCTCAACTCCATCTTCATCCAGATCAAGTTTCACACTCGTGCTCATAGGAGTATCAAGGACTTTTGCCTCAAGCAGATTGAACTTTTTGAGCAGTTCTTTTATATATTTCTCTTGACATATAGATGTGCCCTGAGAAGACTGTTTGATCTGCAGTCCTAGGAAGAAAGTAAGCTCCCCCATCATGCTTATTTCAAATTCACTACTCATCAAATCAGCAAACTCTTTGCACAGAGAATTTGATGTAGCTCCAAAGATGATGTCATCTACATATACTTGTATAATCAACAGCTCATTACCTGTAGATTTTAGGAACAAAGTATTATCAATTTGACCTCCTTTGAACCCATTTGCAAGGAGGAATTTCGACAGGCGCTCATACCATGCTCTGGGAGCTTGCTTAAGACCATACAGAGCTTTATCCAACTTCAACACATGACTTGGAAGATCAACATCTTCAAAATCTGAAGGTTGTTTAACATACTCCTCTTCTTTCAAATTCCCATTCAAGAAGGCACTCTTGACATTCATTTGAAATAGTTTAAACTCCATGTGGGCAGCAAAAGCTATTAAGATTCTAACTATAGGAGTGAAGGTCTCATCATAGTAAATTCCTTCATCTTAATTATATCCTTTCACCATAAGTCTTGACTTTTTTCTGGTAATGATCCCATGCTCATCAAGTTTGTTTCTAAAGACCTACCTAGTCCTAATAATGGTTTTGTTGAGAGGTCTGGGGACCAGGTGCCATACTTTGCTTCTCTTAAACTGATGAAGTTCTTCCTCAATGATGTCACCCAATTTGCATCCTGTAAAGCCTCTTTGATATTTTTAGGCTCAATGGTTGATATGAATGATGAATATGCAACTAGATTTCTTGTTTTGGATCTAGTTTGTATTTCGGAGTCCAGAAGTGAGATGAGATTGTCCAGTGGATGTGAAGATTGATGTTTCCATCCGGACTTTCTAGTTATCTCTTTTTCAAAATCAGCAACAGATTCTTTTTCTTCACATTCTGGATTTTAAGAAAATGCCTCCTAAGCTGAATCAGAGGGACCAGGTTCTTCTGTGAGTTCTACACTATTTTCCATTGCAACTTGTTTGCTTCCAGGATTTTGGATTGCTTTGTCCTGTTTTCCCTTGATCAGCTCCTCCAATTCAGGGTCTTCTTTGTGTTCATCATTGTTCTTATCATTAGACTCATCAAATATCACATGCATGCTTTCTTCAACACATAGAGTTCTTTTTTGTTAAAAACTCTATATGCCTTGTTGGTAGAAGAGTACACGACGAACACCCCTTCATCATTCCTGGCATCAAACTTACCATGATCATCTTGTTTTATTAGGAAAATATGTTTTGGACTGGCTTAGAGTCGCCACTTAATTTTTTAGGAAAAATTAAGAAAACTACTTTTTCAAAAGATTAAAACAGTAAATCTAATGAAAACTTTTATAAAGGGGTTCGAGGTTCTTATTAGCATTTCGGGAAGGATTTGAAAGCACCCGAAATGCCCGCTAACACGGGTTATCCAGTAATTAATCATTTGGCTAAAACAATTTTAACTTAGCTTGACTTTGCAAAATTGAACTATTTAGTTAGTTAGGACCATTTTAAGGGAGGAAAAGAAAATAGTGAAATATTATCTAAGCGAAATATTTTGTAAACTTATTTATTCATTTATTAAGCCAAGTAAAAGATGAATAATTTAGTTAAGTGATTAATTCAAAACGGGGGTCTTCTGGGGATTTGAATGTTTGAAACCTTGAAATCGACAGTAATTACTAACAAATAGACAAACACACTAAATAAATAGGGGGCTTGGGCCGAAGTTTGGTTTTTCTGTCCGTCTGGACCAATACTTGGACCCATTTTCGTTTTGGACCTTTGGCCCATTTGAATCACCTATATCTGTCCTAAACTAACATAATAAGAAATATATTGTCTTTGGGCCCCAAGACCATAATGAATAAAACGACAAGGGGCTTAGACCCAAAATAACAAAATACAACTTCTTAAAGAAGTGTGGGCCTTTGGCCCAAACTTCAAATTTCGATTTTTTGCTTCTTTCAACTTTAGGACCTGTATGTTGATTTTGAAACCTGGTTGACTTGATGAAAAAAGGGATTTGAGCCTTTACGGCTCTCTCGAAATGCGGAGGAATGATAGGAGTTCGTAGTGAACTCGGGCAGATTTCACATGCAACAAAATAATAAGATAAGAATTAATAAATTGTCATAAATGAATGAATCAATTTAACTCCCATCAAACAAAACAATGCTATCGAAACCAAAGCAGTTTTAAATACACGATGCTTAGTGTTAATGACTCACAGATAGGTCCCATGACTTAATCACTGAATATTACACCTTCAAATAAAATATATTGGAAGAGAGGATGATTAATTGGCAAGAGGCTTGATAATAAATCAACATTAAGAACCACAAACATGTAGCAATAAAATAAATAAAAGATCCCTGATGGGTTTTCATGAAGAAAAAAAAAACTCAACTTAAAAGAGCATTATCTTATACTTCTTAAAAATGGCATTGATAGTGGCACACAAAAGAGGAGGCTAATATTAAAATGAAACAGGGCATAAACAAAACAAAGGCAACAAATATTGAACGAGGCAAATTTAACACGGATAACTAATCATATTTTTCAATGGTCAATGGCACCAAAATAAATAAGTAAACGCAAACACAACATAATTAGGCTACATAATTAATTAAGTTAAAGAGTACCAGAAGGGAAATAAGTTAAGAAAGTCATATTTAATAATTGAAGCGGCGAAATTAGATCCAAAACAGGACAATCAGTAATATCAGTATGCCATAAGTAACACATAGATTGCCCAAGGAACATACACCTTAAAGATGAGACAAAGCTCACTGATCTAAATAGGATTTAATGGACTGAAGCCTTTGTTAAAAGTCTAACTCAAACAATTACAAAATCTAACTCAGACAAACTATAACTTTATCAAGAAAAAGAACCTTTCATGTCATAGTCAACTAATATACTAATCCCACAAGATGGAAGAGGTTCAACTAGATGCAGGTTCAGAACTTTAGACCAAAATCGAGTTGATTTGAAACACTTGTCATCAATACTAGATAGATCAAACTATCCCGCATACATTAACCATTTTAAAAATAAGATATAAAGAACATGCTAGCTACTCAACCGGAAACATTCTAAGATTGACAGAATATCAACAGTAAACTATGACAAAGTAGGGGTGAATATGATTAAAATTTTTTTTTTAAAAAAAATAGCTCAAGGCAGATCAATAACACAACAACATATTATTTAACCAGAGGGGCATCATTTAGCTATATCTCGAATGTTAAAACGATAACTCCGTATATCCATTAAAGAAATTTGATAACAAATAGCCCCACATAATCGAAATTAAAAACACAAGGTGAAGATGAATCTAACAAAGGGCAAGGAATTTACCTTTTTCAGGGCAGGAACTGAGACAAACGAGTTAGAGACAACAAGCCTTCACCACCGAAATATGACTCCGAGAATTCCGATGCATAAAGCCGAAGTGAACGAGAGAAAATGAACCTCGTTTGGATGTCTTCTTAAACTAAGATTGACTGATGCTTTTAATGTAAATTGTATCTCTTAATTCCTTTTGTAACTTTTCCCTTTGTTTCTCACTAAATTTTTTCCAACTTTTCCTCTATCTCTTCTAACTTTCTTCCGAACTTTTTCTTTCTAACTCGAATTTTTTTGGCCAAAAAATAAAATCCAATTTTTTTCCCCCTCCTTTCCGACGAAAACCGAGGAAATTCTTATAGAAGAGGTTCAAGCTCTAGTATGTCATTTGGGCGGGATTTTTTTTTGAGTTGAAAAATATGTATTTTTGATATTTGAACGATGCGTTCTTAGGTGGACTTAACCTTCATGTGATCTGGTCAGATTTATGCTCGAAATGGTGAGCTCGTTTCTGAAGCCATATCTGCTATGTGCTGGACTCATATGCATTTTGATGAATATATTGAAATAGATAAAGCAAACTTGCATGAAAATGATGTAGCATTTTTTATCTTTTTTGGCTGACAAAGTTGGAATCCCCTTGTATTAAAAATGAGAAAGAAGACAAGAGAGGGCTGCTTAGGATTGTCGTTTGCCAGCTACTGTTGCTGGGTTATTTTGTTATTGAATGAGGATTTGGGCCGGGTTATGGGTTAAGGGGAATGGAGTGGGCTGGGAGGAAATTGCGTTTGGGTCGGGTCGGTTGGAAAACAAAGGGAAAATGGGTTTGGGAGAAGAAGAGAAATGATGCAGGGTCATTTGGTGTTAGTTGTATTGCTGTTATAATGTATTATTGTTGAGCTGGCAGATTGGAATTGCATTTTGGGCCAAAATATGGTCTTGCAAATATTGAGTTAAATGATAGGGTAAAAGGGGCTAAAATTGCAATAAAAGAGGTTAGGTAGATGAATTAACAATCTAGCCAAATTGAATTATTTTAGTTAACTCAGTTAGTAATTAAATAAGACGAATTAATATAATTAACTAACGAGCTTCTTAATCTCAACACAATATAATAATTAACTCAGTTATGACTAATAACTCGAAAATATGAACTATTAAATAAATCAATTAACCAAATATTTAATTAAAACAAAATCTTTTTGAGACGACTTTCGAATAATCATAAAATATACTAATTATATATATAATTATGCAAAACATATATATGATCTAAAAATTATAAAAAGTGATAAAACTATCTTAAAATAACTTGAACAAATTTTGAATTTTGTACAGTCAATTATTTAAATAGTTTGAAAAATCAAGAAGCTTGAAAATTAATTATTATTGGGGAGGGTCAAAATTGGGTGTCGACAATTGTCCCTCATTTTACTCGGACTGATGCAAAAAACCCGAGGAAAATGAAATTGACTAATCCAATTTTGACCGACCACATCTCCATCTTAAGAAAAGGGGTCTTGGTATGGACTTTAAGAATTATGGCCGAACCCCGGAAGTGGGTTTCCTACATATTTCAGGTTATATGAGAATTCAGGTCACTTGTAGTTCGCTACGCTTGATTTGACGCACGACTTTGAAAGAATTCAAAAGTCATCCCGATATCAAATTATGGAGGTATCGAAATGCTAGAAAATAAGATTTTAAGAGAGAATGTTAGAATACAACCGAGTTTTCAACGTTGATCCCGCCTACATATCCCTTAACTTAGGGAATCAGGCTGCTTGTAGTTCGACTCGATCGGGTGAAAAGGAAATTTATTATGCAAGATAACCTTTGGTTCTGCAGGAGTGACAAATAAGTAGAGTATGAAAAAAAAGGTTTGCAACCTCTTAGCCATGAATGTGGTGCACTTCACATCCATAACAAGAACTTACACTGACATAATTTTCTATGCTCTTGGCACATTTTTCACTCGGATTGGAAAGACGCTTCCAGTAGAGACCAAAAATTTCCGAAAGCAAAACTAAAATCGATAGACCTAAGAAAAACCCACATGTCTTCTAATATGGGTGTGGTTTGATTGTGGTGGAAGTTGCTCCTCTGCTCGCGTCCTAAGAGTTTGACACTTCTCTTTGGACTATGTCCCAGTTCTCTGCTAAGAAAAAGTTTCACGTTGCGCTGCATCCTAATTGATGTTGTCCGCACCTGTGCTTTGTTTTGAGAATTCATCATCTTGGATGCTCTCGACAAAGACTGAGATAAAACTCATTAGCATAAAAATGCAATTCAAATTGAGGGATAGTGTCTTTTACCGTGTTGACACTTATTTGCTCTCCTTGGACATTTGGCGTCAACTCTATCGGGTTCGACACAAAGCAAATCAAGCTAGTGTTTCATATTTGCAATATAATCTCCAATGTACTATTCCTTTGATTAATAAAATAGGCTGATGTAATATGTTGACAGTTCTCTTGATGTTATTTTGTAAAGAAAAATTGATGCAGTCGATGTTGATTTTCTTGTGATGGGTAATTCTTTATCTTGCGATGCATAACTCCTTTCCCGGGATGCATAAATCTTTTTCTCGCGATGCATGAATCTTTCTCTTATGATGCATAAATCTCTTTCCCGCGATGCATGACTTCTTTTTCGCGATGCATGGATCTTCTCTTGAAATGCATGAATCTTTTCCCGCGATGCATGAATCTTTTTCTCGCGATGCATGAATTTTCTCTTGCAATGCATGAATCTCTTCTTTCGCGATGCATGAATCTTTTTCTTGCAATGCGTGATTTCTTCTCTCGATGTATGAATCTTCTCTTACAATGGCGAAACTTTTTCTCGCGTTGCATGAATTCTTTCCCCGCGATGCATGAATCTCTTTCGTAATGCATGAATCTTCTCTTGCAATGCATGAATCTCTTTTCTCGCGATGCATGCTTTCTTCCCGCGATGCATAAATCTTTCTCTTGTAATACATGAATCTTTTTCTCGCGATGTATGAATCTCTTTCGCAATGCATGAATCTTCTGTTTTAATGCATGAATCTCTTTTCTCGCGATGCATGACTTCTTCCCGCGATGCATGAATCTTTCTCTTGCAATGCATGATTTCTTTTGATGACGCCGTCCCCGATGCCAAACGAAGATAATGCTTCACCGAGTAACATAAGTGACCTTCTGGGGTATTTTTTGGGTAGCGGTATCGTCTCAATCGACAATATAAATAAAAATGACCTTCGGAGTAGTGGTATCATCTCATTTGACAATACGAAATAAATGACTCTCCGGGTAGTGATATCGTCTTAATCGACAATATAAATAAAGATGACCCTTGAAGTAGTGGTATCATCTCATTTGACAATACGAAATAAATTACTCTCCGGGTAATGATATCGTCTCATTCGACAATACAATATAAATAACCTTCAGGGTAAGAATATTATCATATCTGATAATATAATGTAGATGAATATCTTCAAGGTTTTCATCTGTTCCATCTCCGAACATAATTGGATGTTCATTATGAACCTTGCCTTGCTGAGAATTGAATGAAATAATGTTATTCATATTCCAAAATCTTTGATATAAGCAGCATAAAATATTTTCTGCATGCACAGAAAAATTGTCAATTTTGGGGAGCTCTTTGCCCCTTTGACTTTTCCATATTCATTGAATGGAAGGATATGTTGATCTTGAGGCAAGCTTATATACCTGCATCCACAGAAAAATTATTAGTTAAAAACGAATTGATCTGTGTCGATCTCTTCGATTGTCTACTCCTTGTCTTGCTAGCTTCGATTGATTTCTCCGATCTCCCGCTTCTTGATAAATAAGACAAAACATTTTTTTTTATGCAAATATAATTGAAACAAGAAGGAATTTTTTTTTTTTTTTTTAAGGAAAATAGATTTTCAAAAGTGATGTTTGGAAAAAGTCACTATCAATTGTCATGTCACGCCAAGTTTAATGAATGTCATTCGGAGTTGGTGTTTTGAGATCTGTCTGATTACTTGTTAGGAAGTATTCAAAGTTGCTCTAAACTCTCGCTGAACCTTGTTGAAATTTTTGAGGTCATTCTCAAAAAAATTTGGCCCAGTTAACTGTCTTGACTTATCTTTAATCGTTGGTGGGCAATCACGAAATTTTTGAAATCTGCTCAAAAATTCTGTCCCAGTTGTGACTCTCAAAGTAACTTCAACCTTGACTTTGTTGGAAAAATCTTCTTCTCGAGGATTTTTGAGTCCCTCTCAAAAATTCTGTCCCAGTTTCTATTGTAAAGAGAAATAGAAATCTTACGGGAGATATGATCGAATCCTTGTGGCGCCTACGTATCCCGTTGAGACCGAAATCAGGTCAAACGTAGATCCCCCCTCAGAGATTAATAAAAATAAGAAATTTACAAAGAAATCGACCGAGGCCGACATATGCCGCTTACGTATCTCATTCTTTAGAATTTAGGTCGAACGTAGTTCATTACAAGGAAAAATATTAAAAGGGATAAAGGGGTGACCGAGGCCGACATAGGCCGCCTACGTATCTCAATTCTTGAGAATTCAAGTCAGACGTAGTTCATTACAAGAGGGATAAAATTATAAACATAGACGATTACAAGCAAATATAACGATTACAAGGAAATGATAGAAATACAAACTGAAACTTCACACGTAGTATCTCTTGACAGCATCTGAGTTGATTGGTTTCGGACATTTAGTGTCATCCATCTCCGACAGGACCAAGGCACCTCTAGATAACACTTTGCGTACCATATAGGGTCCTTGCCAATTTGGTGCAAATTTCCCTTTGTACTCATCCTGATGAGGGAAAATGCGTTTGAGGACCAACTGACTAACCTCAAACATTCTGGCTCTTACCTTCTTGTGGAAAGCACGAATCATTCTCTGTCGATATAGTTGTCCATGACAAACAACAACCATTCTCTTCTCATCAATCAATGTTAACCGATTGATCCGCTTGCGAACCTATTCAACATCACTCAACTCAGCTTCTTGGATGATTCTTAATAAAGGTATTTCAACTTCTGCAGGTATAACTGCTTTTGTTCCATATACTAGCAAATATGGAGTAGCTTCAACTGATGTTCTGACAGTCGTTCGGTAACCCAACAAAGCATATGGCAACATTTCGTGCCAACCTCTGCGATTATCAATCATTTTCCTCAAAATCTTCTTTATGTTCTTGTTGGCGGCTTCTACAGCTCCATTCATTTGGGGACGATAGACGGTTGAATTTCGGTGAGTGATCTTGAATTGTTCACATATCTCTCTCATCAGGTGACTGTTGAGATTTGCTCCATTATCAGTGATGATGGATTCAGGCACTCCAAACCTACATATCAGGTTGTTGCGAACAAAATCAGCTATGACTTTCTTGGTTACCGACTTGTACGAAGCTGCTTCCACCCACTTGGTGAAGTAGTCAATGACAACTAAAATGAATCTGTGTCCGTTAGAGGCGGTTGGCTCTATCGGACCAATGACATCCATTCCCCAAGCTACAAAAGGCCAAGGTGAACTCATGGCATTGAGTTCATGAGGTGGGACTCGAATCAAATCACAATGCACTTGACATTTATGACATTTCTGCACAAACTTGCAACAAACATGTTCTATAGTCATCCAAAAATAGCCGGCTCGAAGGACCTTCCTCGACAAAGTGAGTCCATTCATATGAATACCACAAACTCCGGCATGTATTTGTTCCAAAAGCTTTGCAGCTTCGCTAGCATCAACACATCTGAGAATACCTAAATCTGGAGTCCTCCTGTAAAGGACTTCCCCACTTGCAAAGAAATTGAGGGCCATGCGACGTATCGACTTCTTTTGGTTGAACGTTGCATTCTTAGGATAAGTCTCGTCCTCTAAATACTTATTGATGTCAAAATACCAGGGCAAACCATCTGGTTCCGCTTCGACGTGTGAACAATGAACTGGCTGTTCTTTTACCTCTATATCCACTGGATCAATATAACTTGTATCCGGATGCTTAATCATTGATGCGATGGTGGCAAGAGCATCGCTAACTCATTTTGTGTTCTGGGAGTGTGTCTGAACTCAATCTTGCGAAATCTCTTGCACAACTTCTGTATATACCGCACATACGGTGTGATCTTTGGGTTTTTCATGGCTCATTCCCCTTGAACCTGATGAATCAAAAAATCTGAATCTCCAATAACCAACAACTCGTGAACATTCATATCAATTGCCATCTTCAGACCGAGGATGCAAGCTTCATACTCAACCATGTTGTTCGTGCATTCAAATCGGAGTTTAGCCGCCATAGGAAAATGCTGACCGGTTTCTGACACTAAGACCGCTCTGATTCCTTTCCCTTGATGATTCGCCGCTCCATCGAAGAATACTCTCCATCCGAGGTACGCTTCAGAAATATCTTCACCCACGAATGAAACTTCCTCGTCAGAAAAATAAGTCTTGAGCGGTTCATACTCCTCATCAACTAGATTCTCTGCAAGACGATCGGCTAAGGCCTGTGCCTTTATCGCCTTCTGAGTCACGTACACGATGTCAAATCCACTTAAAAGCATTTGCCATTTAGCCAACTTCCCGGTCGGCATTGCTTTCTGGAAAATATACTTCAACGGGTCCATCCTGGAAATAAGGTATGTGGTATAAGAAGACAAATAATGTCTCAACTTTTGAGCGATCCAAGTCAAAGCACAACATGTTCTCTCTAAAAGAGTGTAACGAGCCTCATATGGAGTGAACTTTTTGCTCAAGTATAAATGGCTCGCTCTTTCTTCCCAGTTTCGTCATGTTGACCAAGCATGCATCCCAATGCGTTATCTGAGACAGACAAATATAGCAATAACGGACTCCCTTCTCGCGGAGGGACCAACACCAGCGGATTGGACAAATAGTTCTTGATGGCATAAAAAACAGTTTGACATTCTCCGGTCCACTTGGTCGAGGCATCTTTTTTCAATAACTTATAGATGGGCTCACACACCACGGTGGATTGAGCTATAAATCGACTGATGTAGTTCAAACTTCCTAGGAAACTCATCACCTCTTTCTTGGTCTTTCTGGATCGCCTTGATCATGGAAGGGTCAAGCTCGATGCCTCTCTTGCTGACTATAAATCCCAACAACTTGCCAGCTGGCACTCCAAAAGCATATTTGGCGGGATTTAACTTCAAATCATATCGACGCAAGCGATCGAAAAATTTCCTCAAGTGAGTGAAGTGATCCGAACTCTCGCAGGACTTGATTATGACATCATCCACATACACCTCGATTTCCTTGTGAATCATATCGTGAAAGATGGTCGTCATGGCCCTCATGTAAGTAGCACCGGCATTCTTGAGACCAAAAGGCATCACCCGATAATGATATACACCCCAAGGCGTGATGAAAGCTGTCTTTTCTGCATCTTCTTCGTCCATCAGGATCTGGTGGTAACCCGCATAACAATCCACAAATGACTGCATCTCATGCTTAGCACAGTTATCAATGAGAATGTGGATATTTGGCAACAAAAAATTATCTTTCGGACTAACTTTGTTGAGATCTCTATAGTCGACACAAATTCTGATATTTCCGTCTTTCTTGGCAACCGGAACAACGTTGGCTAACTAAGTCGGATATTGCGTCACTTTCACTACTTGAGACTCGATCTGTTTTGTAATCTCCTCTTTGATCTTCAACTCAACTCAGGCTTGAACTTTCGAGTCTTTTGTTTTACTGGACTGAAATCTGGATTGATCGGCAACTTGTGGGACACCATATCTGTACTCAGCCCTGGCATGTCTTTATAAGACCAGACAAACACATCAACGTACTCCCTGAGCAAACGAACCAGGTCTCTTCTTTGGGATTCAGTCAGATGGACACTGATTCTGACTTCCTTGACACATTCCTCATCCCCGAGATTCACAGTTTCAGTTTCTTCAAGATTTGGCTTGTGTTGATTCTCGAATTGTCGAAATTGTTCAGCAACATGTTCAGGTACCTCATTTTCTTTTTCATATTCCTCACACTCATCATCACCTGCCTCATTTCGTTCACTCGGTTCCTGACATGACATGACATTGGCAGGTTTAAAATTAATATTACTGAAATCATAAACAAACAAAGTTAGGAAAGTAAAAATATAAACAGATAACCAAACAAACAAACTTTGATAAAAGAGGCTTTCATTTAAATCGAAAAAACAAGCACAAACTTTAGCCATGGCCGAGGGACATTTTGCTTTTTTAAACATCACAAGGGAATTTAAAAATTTCAAACAAATAAAACTGCGTAAATGGTGGGTCTCGGACCCCTTTCGAACTACCATCGATTTTAAAACAAACAAAGACACGTGTCTTTTCTACCCAGATGAGCGGGAAAGCAGGAGTGGTGTGGAGGTCCAGTTCTGCATTCGCTCCTCAGGTTCTGCATCACGGATGCCTGATATCCCAGCCTCTTCCTCGATGACCGCATTAATCTCCTCAAAAAGGCCCCAGATTCCTTCCCCAAGACCAACATCGTTGATGTTTTCTCGTACCGAAAATGACTGGTACAGATGAGGAATTGGCCTGGCCAATGTTTGATCAACACTCTTGTTCTTCATCTCTGCTTCGTCGTCTGTTGGGACATGCCCCAAACCGAATTTTGCTCCTTTGGCGGGAATTTGGATAGGCTCGATGATTCCTTGAAAGTGTTTTCCCAATCCGAAACCTAGTTCGAAACCATTCTAGAGCATGACAGTAGCAATCATCTTGTACACGACAGACATAGGAGGCTGTGGAACCAAGTCAACACCGGTGGCATTTACCAGCTTCACCGTGTAGAAATCACAACCTCGAGAGATATCATCAACGATCGGTGCATACCCATTGGAATGACTCCCTTCACCATAAATGACAAATTCCTTGTCCTTCCAGACAAACTTCATTAGTTGGTGAAGGGTAGAATACACAGCCCCAGCCATATGAATAAACGGTCTACCCAGAAGCAAGTTGTAACTGGTATTGATATCCAACACCTGGAACTCCACATTAAAATCTGCAGGACCCACCTGAATATCCAAGTTTACTGCACCCGATGTGTCTCTTTGCACTCCATCAAAGGCCCTCACATTGACTTGGTTTTGGTGAAGCTTTCCCAAGTCGATTTTCAACTGCCTCAGAGTCGAAAGTGGGAAAATATTAACACCGGATCCGTCATCGACCAAGACGCGATTAATTATCTTGTCTCGACACATACAGGTGACATGCAGAGCTTTGTTGTGCATCCTCCCTTCAAAGGGTAGCTCTTCGTCACAGAAACTGATTCGGTGTCCTCGGATGACCTGGTTTATCATGGCTGCTAAATTGTCACTGTTAGTACCCACAGGCACATAAGTATCATCCAAAGCCTTCATCAACGCTTGCCTATGCAGTTGTGAGCTCATCAACAAAGCCCATACAGAAATCTGAGATTGACTGATGCTTTTAATGTAAACCGTATCTCTTAATTCCTTTTGTAACTTTTCCCTTTGTTTCTCACTAAACTTTTTCCAACTTTTCCTCTTCTCTTCTAACTTTCTTCCAAACTTTTTCTTTCTAACTCCAATTTTTTTCCCCCTCCTTTTCGACTAAAACAGAGGAAATTCTTATAGAAGAGGTTCAAGCTCTAGTATGTCATTTGGGCGGGATTTTTTTTTTGAGTTGAAAAAGATGTATTTTTGAAATTTGAACGATGTGTTCTTGGGTGGACTTAACCTTCACGTGATCTGGTCAGATTTATGCTCAAAATGGTGAGCTCGTTTCTAAAGCCATATCTGTTATGTGCTGGACTCATATGCATTTTGATGAATATATTGAAATAGATAAAGCAAACTTGCATGAAAATGGTGTAGCATTTTTTATCTTTTTTGGCTGACAAAGTTGGAATCCCCTTGTATTAAAAATGAGAAAGACGACAAGAGGGGGCTGCTTAGGATAGTCATTTGCCAACTGTTGTTGCTGGGTTATTTTGTTAGTGAATGAGGATTTGGGCCGGGTTATGGGTTAAGGGGAATGGAGTGGGCTGGGAGGAAATTGGGTTTGGGCCGGGTCGGTTGGAAAGCAAAGGGAAAATGGGTTTGGGAGAAGAAAAGAAACGATGCAGGGTCATTTGGTGTTAGTTGTATTGTTGTTATAATGTATTATTGTTAGGCTGGCAGATTAGAATTGCATTTTGGACCAAAATATGGTCTTGCAAATATTGAGTTAAATGATAGGGTAAAATGGGCTAAAATTGCAATAAAAGAGGTTAGATAGATGAATTAACAATCTAGCCAAATTGAATTCTTTTAGTTAACTCAGTTAGTAATTAAATAAGACGAATTAATATAATTAACTAACGAGATTCTTAATCTCAACACAATATAATAATTAACTCAGTTATGACTAATAACTCGAAAATATGAACTATTAAATAAATTAATTAACCAAATATTTAATTAAAACAAAATCTTTTTGAGACGACTTTCGAATAATCATAAAATATACTAATTATATATATAATTATGCAAAACATATATATGATCTAAAAATTATAAAAAGTGATAAAACTATCTTAAAATAACTTGAACAAATTTTGAATTTTGTACAGTCAATTATTTAAATAG
>JAKRZT010022712.1:0-19233 GCA_029582215.1 Solanum sparsipilum
TTTTTCCCTTTGTTTTTGTCTCTCTCAGGTTCCGACTCTAGTGTATGCCAAGTACACGGAGCCAAGGTGAACCACTTACTCCGTACGATCCAGAGTTGAACAGAACTTTGCGAAGAATGAACAATCAAGGACTTCCAGTTAATCCTATCGGACGAAATCTAGATGAAGCGGTTGAGTTACAACAGCCAAGAGTAGTTGGTGGGGAAAACCGCGGTCCAGTAGGCCCACAACAACATGACAACTATCGAGGCAACATCGATATAGCAGACTCTGATTGACCCATTGTCCTACCTCTTCTACCTCCAGGGCACACATTTGTGGTGACTAGTAGTTTGATGCAGATGCTTACAGCAAGAGGCTTATTTTCAGGATCGCCATCGGAGGATCCACATTCTCACTTGGCCATGCTAAGGCTGGTTTGCAAATGTTGTGTAGGTAGACCAGACTTAGATATGAATGTCATTGGATTACGAGTGTTCCCTCTGTCACTGACAAGCAATGCTGCAGTATGGTTCACTGAGCTTCCATATAACTCAATATTCACATGGGACCAACTGGCAGAGGTGTTCCAAGCAAAGTACTATCCACTGTCTAAGAAGCTCAATCACAAAGATAGGGTCAACAATTTTGTGGCATTACCTGGAGAGTCTGTGAGTAGCTCGTGGGACAGATTCACTGCCTTCGTAAGAAGTGTCCCAAACCACCGTATTGATGATTAGTCACTGAAGGAATATTTCTATCGAGGACAGGATGATAACAATAAAGCAGTACTTGACACTATTGCCGGAGGTTCATATGGTGATTGTACATATGCACAGATTGTTGAAAAACTGGAGAGGATCTCTCGCAACAATAAAACATGGAGCACTCGGAGGTCAGATACTGGGAGAAACACATTTGTCGTTCATAATACAAATAACAACTCTGCAGATGATATTCGTGAAGAGATGGCCCAGATGAGGACCGAGTTGGGGTTGGTATTGAAGCATATAAGCAAAGGACCAGAAAAGGTAAATGCTGTGAATTATTGAACTAGAAATCCACCACCAGTGGAAGAGTGTTACTATGAAGAGGATGATTATGCTGTGAATGATCAGACGGGGGGTTTTCAACCAAATGCCCAAGGATCCAACACGGAAAATTGGCGCCAAGGTCAAGGAAACCAAGGTAGAAACTATGGAAATTACAATCGAGAGGGTCACTATGTTCGAGATGGGAACTTCAATCGCGACAACAACTACAACAGGAACAACTATGGCAACAAAAATGATCGGGTTGGACCTTATGTTCCCCCTAAAAATTGGGAAGCTGGTTCTAGGGAAACTGGAGGCAATATGGCGCGTATTGAATATATGATGCAGAAGATGATGAGAAAGTTTGATGTAACTGATGAGAATGTGAAGGAGATGAGAAACAACTTGTCTGGTATTGGACAAAAGGTTGATGCCCATGCAGTGTCAATAAAGCATCTCGACCAGCAGATGACTCAGTTGTCTACTACAGTGAACCCACGTCAACCTGGCACTCTTACTAGAAACACCATCCATAATCCAAAGAATGATGGTCATTGTATAGCAGTTACTGCTCGAGGGGCTAAGCAAACCATAGATCCACCTAGGCCGTCTGTGGTAGAAGTTGAGATTAGAAAAGAAGATGATGTGATAGAGGTTAGACCAGAGTCTGAGAAAGCAACAAAGCAAGAAATGGAGATATCTCAAAAAGTGGTCCCTATACCTAGACCTCCACCACCTTTTCCACAGAGGTTAGTGAAGAAGACTGAGGATGGTAAATATCGCAGGTTTATTACTATGTTGAAGCAACTCTCTATCAATGTTCCTTTGATAGAAGCCTTGGAGCAAATGCCTGGGTACATACGCGTACGATCCTTTAACATCTTCTACCCTGAAATGACTAGCGAACCTATTGTGAAACCCAACGAACCGGACGCGAAACCTAGAAAAATTTATATGAATTCGTCTCATTTAAGTTTTAACCAAATTTACTAATTAACCCGAATAGGCTATGTTTCAAATTCAATTGTCTATTTAAATTGACTAGAATTGTAATTTCTAGTCAAATCTAAGAATCATTGCATAAACATTATATTTTACCACTTTTTGATTAAATTTTCAAAGGAAATCTGAGCCTAATTCACTTCTATAAGAAGCTCATTCCTTTTAATACCAAAACACACCAAAAAAATGCTAACAATACACCGTACACCAACGATACACACAACTAGATACATACGTGTGCGCCCCTTTATGCATCTTCTTCCTCGCAACAACCAACGAACCCAAAGCGAAATCCAACGAACCCGATGTGAAATCCAGCAAACCCAGACATTTCCCTCTCCCTCTCAGTCCTTATCCTTTCCGTATGAGAAATATTTGAGAATCATACAAGTGTTGAAATACCACAATATCTTCATTTTTCCTCTCTAATTTGGGCAATTATCCTTTTGATTCCGTTGAAAATTGTACAAGATTTGTACTAATTCCTTGCTGGCCAACCTTATCCTCCAACAAATTTGAATTTTGAATTCAAAGTCTTTTAATTTCCTTTCCCGCTTTCCCCCCAATTTGAACCCTCTTTCTCCCCTATATAATTCCCCTTCGCTTCACTGTTGAAGAGGTTGATTTTTTAGAAGTCCACTCACTCAAAAAGGATTCTCTCTTCAATATATCACTTTTCCTAAATCCAATGTTTCAGAAGGCTAGTGTTCAAGATTTCACTCAAGTTTCCTGGGTTTGCTTCTCGTATTGGAAATCTATGGTCGTGAAAAGCTCTGGCGGTTCGTTGTCTCAGTTCCCCACCCTCTAAAGGGTAATACTCATTTCAATTCGTGTATCTTTTGTTCCTAATGTGTGGACATGTTCGATTCTTGACTGTTTGAGCTGTTTAAATGTGTGGATGTTGGAAATATATTACGAACTAATTTCATGACCTTAACTTGGTATTGTTCTTGTTTTCTGTTCTTCATAGCTCCGTCATGTTTGGTTTCAAACTTCTCTGTTTATATTAGTTTGTTTTAGATTATTTTAGTTCTTGTTTTCTTTATAATTCATTACCTACTCCTTTCTTCTGATTGATCTATCTTCAACTTTCTATCATGTTTTTATAAACTCAAATAAGGCTGCTTGGGTTGAATGGTTTTCAGGTTTAAGTGAATGATAAGCATAGAAGTTAGTCGTTGCTTTCTTTATTAGAGGAATCATTTAGTTATATTGGTTGTTTACCTAAGATATAGTCAGTTTTTAAGGGTCGTTATTTGAATGAGCTACTAAGCATTTCTTTCTGGTGATCTGAATGATATATGGCGTGTGATTAATGCAAAATTTCTTTGGTATTATATTTTAGCCATTAAATTCGTTGACTTGATAGGGTATCTTAAAGAATCTCCATCTTGTTTTGCTCGCAATGAACTAATGTTCGGTTGATTGTGATTTTGAGTGCACTGGTTGTACAATTTGTTTCTTCATTGGTTAGTCATAGTTTTGGTTGTCTCCTCTTTTATTTTTGATTCATTGTTATAGATTCTCATCTATGTTAGTTAAAGCTAGTCTTTTAACTTGATTTACAACTTTACTGCCAAGTTTTCTCATTTGTTTTACCTCTGCCTATGTGTAAATAAGCCGAAAGAAGAATTTATTTATTTTGAAACTAGTCATCAGTGTTTCAGAGCTCTTGGTTGTCTTTCTTTTGTCGTCCGTAGCTTGAATCCTTGGCTTGTAATTAGTCACTGCTCTACATTATTCTTCCTGCAGGGATGGTTATTGCTCTTAGTGTAATAAGTAATGTGGCTAGTATGGAGAACAATTGTTTTGCAATTGATTTGATTCTTATCTTTGTTTAAATATGCACTCGTTTTGTAGTTCCTGATTACGGATTTTGACCCGATATTATGTCCTAAGTAAAGACTAATTCAAGCCTTTTCTTGCTTTATTTCACTTCCATTAGTGGAGAGTATTATAAGATTATATGTCCCGACTTCAATAGTTTTCTGGAAGTATTCTATTGACCCCTTTAATTTCATTTTCTTCTCCTAGGATTAGATTATAGCATATAAAATTGCTTGATATACATTATTAATTGTTTTTAGTGTTGAATTATTAGCTTCATGGTTCCCTATTAATGTCATCATCAAATTCTGAATTTGTTTCTTACAGTAGCTTAAGTTAGACTGGTTACCACTTTAGCGTGATTTTGTACATTTTAGCGTAAACTATTCTATCATAATCTTACATATAGCAAATTATTTTATACATTGTTACTCTATCGATTTTGGATGCTAATTCTTTTTCTTTTCTTGTCTATGTTTACATCTGCTATTTGAGTACCTCAGGACTTTCCTATTTCATTTCAATTATGGACCATGGAGGCCCATTGTCTTTCTCTTCGAGTTTACCTCATAACTATAGAGCAAAGTGTGCAAGCGTCGAGTTGGAAGCAGAAGTATAGGGCTGAAAATTGATTTACAAGTGTTCGAAAACTGAAATGGATTGTATACACTTGGTATACGGTCTGATATATATGGAAGTGGGTTGATATACAACCTAAATACAAATATATACATTCAATGTATACATACTAGATAGGGACGAAAAAAAAGGACCAACGCCTAATTTTTTTTTCCAACAGCAGGTCTAAAAGAAAGAAAAGGCTGATGCTCATTTTATGGTAGCAAGCCCACTTTAGAATTAGGATACGGTTGGGTCAAAAGCCCAACATATTTGAATTTTGCCTAAAGGACCCAAATTTGACTTATTTCTTCCCTTTGCTTTTATTTTCTTACTAATTGTATTAACTCTAACCTTTGTTTAAATTTGGTTTAATTTAATTAAATCCCTAAACGATAATGTTTCTTCTTTTTATGTTAACTAAAATCTTTAAGTTTTTATTTAATGACTTATTTACTTAGTTGCTTCATAAAAATCATTTTGTTTCCAAATTATTTTAAATGCTCAAGTTGATTCTTGTTCAAATGACTTTGAATATTATTTTCTTTAAATACTTTTTTCCATAAGTTAGTCAAATAAATCAATTTTCAAGTCGAAAAGAAGCTATTCGACAAATTCAGGAGGCGACTACCGGTGAAGTCCGCTTGCTTCGGAGCTTGCTATTGCGTGAAGCGGAAAGGGACAGCGGAAGACCACACCAGACAGGGAAAACGAGGATTAGATATTTCATCAACCACCACTTGAGGTTATTCACTTATCTGTTGAAAAGTACCATCCAGACAGTGCGTGTTAGTGGAACTTAAAATACCTTAAAATATTTCTTGAAGTGTAAATAAGAATCTCGTACCCTTTTCTCTAATCTTTTAGGCTTAATTCTGTAAAGTCTGAAAACTTTAATTTTTCTTAATGTCGTAAAAAAATTAAGTGGCGACTCTTTCAAAAATTGATTTTTCTTTTAAAGTTGAATCAATTTTGAAAACCGGTTATTTCTTTTAAAATGAAAACACTCATATTCATGAATAACCTTTCACTTTGTGAATCAAAATCTCAATTTTTGATGTTAAATCAACATTTGATAATAAGGAATTGTAGATATTGGGTTATGATTAATAATGTTTCAAAGACACCTCATCCAATTCTAATCGTCAACGATCATTAATCAGTATAAAACCAAACTAAGTGAGTTGGGGTCGAATCCCAAGGGAGCGGTACGTGTTTCAGATTCAATTGGGAAGTATAAATGTGGTCAAATCAGTCATAGGAATAAAAACTATTGAATAAAGACATCATTCAAATTAGAGGGTGACATGAATGTCAAATGGGAGTTTTGGTTTTGATTAACAACTACAAACAATAGTCACAGACAATACGAATTAACAATAATGAGACGGGTTCTTGGGATGTGATTGATTATAGGCTAATATAGACATATAACTATTAGAAAATAGAAAGATATTAGTGAGTAGGCTAGGTTATAGTGGAAGTAAATTTTCTCTCGAAGAATTTACCTTGAATCAAGTGATTTCTCTCGAACATCAACAAGCATGCAAGATAAAAGCAACCCACACCTTAATCCATTCACTCTCTCGAGCTGAATGTGTGGGATTGGGTTTAGGACTCACACTCTCGAGCTGAACCCAGGTCAACCCAATACCCGCAAAACATTAATCAATAATTTTAGTTCTAAAACCTCTCTCTCGAGCAAGCAACGAACGCAAATATAGAATTGAATTTGCAACTATAATTCTTAAATTAAACCACAATTAATGATTGAAATCACTTTTAAATAGAATTGAAACTAACAATTAGGAATACCCATAAGCTAAATCAGCCCATAATCACATAATCACACCAAATATATTGGGTTTTAGCTAGACATCATAAAAAGGTAAAAACCATTACCAAATTGATTATCCATCAACTGGGTAAGAGTAATTTCGTCCTTACAATGCTCCAGTTTGAAGATTCTCACAGACCCACTACTAATTTCTCTAAAGTGAATTTCTTTAATCCTTTAAAGATAAGGAAAAACTAGAGAAAACTATCTCTCAGATTGACAAAATTTTTAAGAAAGATAAAAGATTGATCAAAAGACCCTAAACTAAATGTTCAAAAATGAATTATAGTCGCTGAAAATAAGCTATGAAAGCTCATTCGGCAAAGTAAGTTGGGCTTGCCAAACCACTCAGCGAGCCGCCCTTTGGTCTTTCCTATTTCCCTTTCGCCTTGGCATTCAACATCCTCAAGGTTTGTAACTTTGGGCGATCTATCTTGGCTTCGCAGAATCACTCTGCGATCCACCGATTGCTTATTTGCATCGCAAACTTGGTTCTTTCTTTCAGGACTTGGCACACGTGAACTTTAGGCCGTTTTATGAGCCACTCGGCAACACGCCGCGTGATCTTGGCGATCCTCAGCTTGCCCATCTTCATTTCTTAAGCCTGTTTTGTTTATTTTCATCTTCATTTTTTCAACTTGTTTTATTTCTTTTTTGCCTGTTAGTGTCCTTTCTTTGTTCCTCAATCCATATACCTGAAAATCAAGGGTTTTACATCAGTCATTGGCACAAATTAAACATTTGAGGACACTAAATCTATTTAAACAAAGTCCTAAATAAGTCCAAATCTTGGATTCATCAACACCCCCAACTTAAACTTTTGCTTGTCCTCAAGTAAAACTAAAGTTCATCAGTTCAAAAATGATGTCTCAAATGGTGCTACAAAAGACTCAACCATGAATGCACACAACAAGACTCAACTTACTCATGCAAGGATCAATTGTGCACTCAAAGATTCCAGTTGTGACTCACCATTATCAAAGGTACTCAAGTTCACAATACTTGCTTCAAATGCAAGTTCAAGCTTAACAAAGGTACTCAACTGCCCTCACAACAAAGATGATTCCATATTCACACACAATTCTTCAAGAATTTATAGTTTCGAAATCACATACAACTCTCACACTCACAAATATGAACACATGCATGACTTCACCCATAGGTTTACCCTTATTTTCCAATCAACATTCGTTTCAGCTCACTCAATTTCAAAAAGGTCTTTTCAAGGCTTGTTACGGGGTTGAGTGTATTGGTATGGTCATTTAGGCTCAGTGGCTGCTATCCTCATGAAATGTGGTATGAACATCACTTTTATTCCTTTTCTTTAGAATTTGAATCACGCTCAAAATTCACCCCATTATTCAACTTCCAATGGAATACCGGATACCCCATTTGTTTTGCAACTTTCGCAACCTTATTTTACAACTTTTTCATTCTTTTTCTTTTGCTTTTTTCTTTTATTTCTCTTTTTTTATATGGAGGGGTTCCATCTTTTTCAAGTCCATTGCTAGAAGGGGGAACTTTCACATTCTTGATTTACCTTCTCTTTTCACCACACCCCAACTTAGGCTTTTGGCCTAAGTTGGCTATTCACACAAACAACACTTTGAGGATTATGGTGAATGAGAAAAGAGGGGTCTCAATTGCTCAAGTTTCTTTCAAGAAAAGGATAAGGCTCAAAGGGGGTTCTAGAAAAGTTCACACATCTAACAAGGTTGGCCACAAAAGAGGTATATTGTCAATTCACTCTTCAAAATTGTTGCCTAAGATCATTTCAAGAGCTTGCATCACTTAGTCAATCGGACCAATGGGGCAAATTCTAGGTGTCATCACACAAGGTTCACGGTAAGCTCATCACACAAGGCATTGACACCAATATCAAACAAGACTTATTCGAGCTAGTGTGCAATGTTCATCACAAGAGACACCATTCGATAACCGGCTAGTCAGAACGAGATGCAAAAAGTCCACATATTATCTATGCAACTTCATTTGGCCTCATCGTAGCCGCGCATTCATTTTGTTTGATTAAGAGCACTATTCAAGTCATCGGTATTGATCATAATCGATACTCAAATTTGCACAAGAACAACCACATTCAAACACAATAAGAGGTGGCAATTTTTTTTTACAGAAGGGTCAAAAACCATTTTCATTTCATAACAAGGAACCATAAGCTCAAACATCCACAAGATACTAAACATACACAGTTTAAAACACAAAAACCCAATATATACACAAGAGGTGGGAATGGAAATACCTCACCCCATCACAAGCAAAAAGGCAGTTGTCCTCAAATGCAACAAAATAATCAAAAGTCAATAAAAATGAGAGAGAGAAATGTAAAGAAGAATTATGTCTAAAGAGTTGTTCCTTTTGTCGGGGCATCAATGCCAGTGCAACATTTTGATCCTGGCCATTAGTGCCCGGTGTAACATCAACATTAGCTCCACTAGAGCTTGCCATGGACGTATCTGCTAATGAAATCTGCACAGCTGATTGCACCATGGCCTCCTCAACCTCTGTAAGGCCATCATACGTAGTCTCCTCATCGACACTGAGCTTCTCCTCAACAGTCTCAGCCTTGGACTCGACAGCAGCCACCTAATAAGCTTGAACCTCATCTCCGGTGGTAGTCGGAGGCACATCAGAGTCAGCTGGCATATCGGGGATCTCCACAGTCCCAAAAATTATAGACATATCTATGGACTTCAGCCGGTCCACGTCCTTCCTCAACTCAACAATTGCGGTCTTTAGAGCCGTCACCTCATCAGTGCCCCCTAACCTCGCTTACACACTGCTATCCTTGCTGCAAGTGCATCAATAGACACACTAAGAGGTGTCACAACAATAGTGAGGGCCCTCTCAATCATCCCAAGGACTGTGGCCTCAAGTTTGGAGGTATGCCTATAGCAGAATGGGCAAGATGCCCCATCCGTAGTAACGCAACCTGGCTGAGTGGCGGTCGGGAGGTAGTAGCACTAGTAGCAGATCAAGGAGGTAGGGGATCAGTAGAGAAACTCGAAGTCATGGAAGGGGCAGCACTAGATTTACTTGAAGGCCTAGGGGTATGAGTGGGAAATACTGCCTCTGTAGGTAGTGTCTCAGTGTCAACAGCCGGGGAAGTGTGCACCGGGGCTGCCTTCTTCTTCTCAGCCTTATCCTTGAGATACTTAGTCTCAATGCACCGAATGTCGGTAGAAGATGTTGGAATCCCTTCCACGTCCTTCTTCGCATCAAAGGGCACTCAGGCTCGTCTGCACAACTCGGTGATCAACAACGGCAATGGAAGAGACGTTTGGCGCTGCTTGGCCCTCATGACCATCTCCAGTCCCACGATCATGCCTAAACTGAGACTCATCCCATCAATGATGCACCTAAGACAAGCTGCCTTCGTGTGGAGAAGGATAGACTCATTCTGGGACGGCATGACTGTGCTGCTAATAAACCCAAATAAGTACATTCAAATCCTTCTTCTCTATGGGTACTCCAACTTCGATCCACCTAGGGATACCGTCAAATAACAGAAGGGCTAACCATTTTTTTCATAGACTCCATGGATTTGGTCTTGATCAAGTACTGGTAGTCATCTGCGATGTTGCCGGTGCACTCCAAAGGAGCATTGATGTTCTCACTATCATACTTCACTTTCTTGCCTCTGACAACCACACAGTTTACTGGCTTGATAGTGGCGGCCTTCCTCTTTTCTTGTAGCACTAGATCTATGTAGGTAGTTTAAAGCTCCCGAACCCAATTAGGAATGTAAGGGCCACGGGGTCTAGTGAAAATCAGGAACTTGTGGGACCTCAAGGTGCGCTAGATCTCTGGATAGCTGTCTAGTACTCCATCTGTAGACAACCTCTTTTCCTTAATGATGGTCCTTAGCCCCTCAGTCTTTAATCTGTTCATATACCGGGGAGGAGGACCCTGTGCAGGTGGTGCTGGGACCACAGCCTGGTCTGGGACAGGAGGAGGAGAAGTGGCCTGTGGTACCCTGATCCTAGACGGATCATGCATCCTCTTGGAGTACAACTCAGCTCTTCGGGCCAATAGCAACTGCTCATCCTCAGTCTCAGAGATGGCAGCCTGAGGGTCCTGGTGCTCTCCCTCACTCTCAGAGGTGGTAAGGTGAGTGACGTACACTCCCTCACTGTCGGAGCTGACCTCCGGTGACTTACGAGCCAGTGCCTTTCCTTTGCATTAACCCTTACCACCTATGGTAGGAAGTTTGATGGCCTTTGCTTTGGAAACAATTGCATTCTCATTGATAGTGATTCCCTTTGCCCTCTTGCGGGGTGGCATGTCTCCATCTGCTACTTTGGTCTTGCCATATCTGCAAAATATATCAGAAATAGTTCAAAAAAAGTGTAGAATACAAGTTGTAGAAAGACTCGCCGAATCACTTTGGCGAGCCAGAGTGGGCTCGCCGAAAGGATTGGCCTGAAAATTTTCTAGAAAAATGACAGGTTGGCGATAGGCAGAAAGTTACAGTATGTTTTAGGGGTTAGTGGCGCAGAAAGGGCGATCAAGGGAGACTTTCAGCGATTCGCCAAGTGAACTCGATGAACTCTGATTTCCCACCGAAAGTTACAGAACCATAATCAACAAAAACACAAAATTAAGGGTGATCTAGGGGGACTTTGGCAAACCGCCGAGTGGTTCGGCGAGCTCGACCAAGCTCGCCAAAATGCCCAACGTGCCAATTTTTTACCCCTCATCCCAAAATCAAGCCCGCATCCCACGAAAACAAAATTAAACAACACACTTAATCAATTAGGCCCAGACCCATATGACCCATGCCACCAGGGTACTCAGACTTCCCCCGGTTTGGCCAAAATTGGCCATTTGATAACTTTTGCCCTTAAGAATGACGTCAAACGTTCCATCATTGGGCAAAGTACGTCATTTAGAGCAATTGGGGTTACTCATACTTCAGTTGACTAGATCCAACAACAATTTAACGCAACCCACAAATTTTAATCAATTTTAAAATCAATCTTAGAAAATATCTGATGTCCTAATCTTCAACTGATGATAGTCAGACCTCAAATCAATCTTAAAAAACAAAGATTCTCCCTAAAGCTAATCAAATAAGTCATAAATAAAAGGAAGATGATACTTTTTTCTTCATTGTCACTTTGTGTAACTGCCTATATAGTCAATACACATCCTCATGGTTCCATCCCTCTTAATCACAAATAAGACAGGGGTACCCAATAGAGACACATTGGGGTGAACGAACCCCTTTCTCAGTAATTCCTACAACTAAACCTTCAACTCTGCTAGGGTCATGCTAAAAGAAGAAATAGAAATGGCCTTGGTTCCCGACTCTAAGTTAATGGAAAAATCAAAGTCCTTATCTAAAAGAACACTTGGAAGATCAGTAGGGAAAACATCTGAAATATCTTGAACCACAGAAACATAATTGATGGATCATTAGTCAATACTCATATCTCGGATAGAGGCCAAATAAGACATATGCCCTCTATCAACCATCCTATGAGCATAAATAAATGAGATAACCTTGCTAGGGTAAGAACTACTATCACTCATCCACTAAACTCTCGAGATACCCAATATTACTAAGGTCATAGTCTTAGCATAGTAATTGAGAATAACATGATACGAAGAGAGAAAATCCATAACCAAAATAATATTGAAGTCTACCCAAGTATCATACCAAACTAGACAAACATGACAGGATCAATACACTCAATTCACCACTAAGGACTCACCCAATGGTGTAGAAATAAAAATAGGCACGACTATGCTATCACACATCATACAAAATTGAACAACAAAATTACTAGACACATATGAGAATGTAGACCCTGGATCAAACAATACAAACACATGTTGATGGCAAATTGGGACGATACCTATAATCATAAGATCAGAAATCTTGGCCTCTAGACTCCTTGGAAATGTATAGCACTGTCCCTCTTGACCACCTCTAGTCTTAGTAGAACCCTGACTACTACTATGCTGAGCTATAACACCACCAGAAGCTTTGTTGCCTCTACAAAACTTACCTCTACCTCGACCTCTAGCTGAACCATATGACTCTCCTAATTTTTATCGATCTTGGCTACTAGAATAGATTCATGCATGGGCTGACGACAATAGAAAGAGCTACTACCTCTATGGGAGCCTTTACCTTCTGATGAGGCACTAGAAAACTGCACGGAAGAACAAGCCCTATTGGGGGACCTAAACTCCTCTCTAACCATTAATAACGTCTCTTAGGTTATGCTCATTATGGACTGGATAGAAGCCCCCTCTCAAGTTACTTTGAACACGTAAGATCTAATGGAGAAAGTCAGTCCCCTCATGATTTAATGGACTCTCTTTTCCTCATCCAAAATAATACACGTCTCATGCTTGGATATCTCACAGAAATGGGCCTCATACTCTGTGACCGACAAGCAACCCTGCTCAGTTCCTCAACTCTTAAACAACTCTCTTTTCTCACGCTCCAAGGAATGATACAATCCTGAAAAGCACCAGAGAACACACCCCACTCTACCGGTAGAGATCTAACAAGCCTAAACCTCACAAAAGCGAGGCATAGAACACCACCAAAGAATAGACAACTCAAAAGTATTCGAAAGGACTCTGAAGATTTGTATAGAAACGTGTACAGACAAACCAAATATGTAATTTACTAAATTTGACGTTTTAGAATTAATGGAACCATCGAAATACAAATTAAAGGTTGTCAAGACCTAAAAGTTGAGGTTTCATGATAGCATGATACGCCAAAATTACACTTTCCTAAATAAGTATAAGTGGTCGTTGTCAAATAAAGAACCAATATGAGGTTAGGATCGATCCCATGAGAAATATAGTCTAGACTTAGGGCAATTTTTGGTAATTGTACATTTAGTCAGATTACTTCCATGAAAAGGGTGAATTCATAAACAAAATAATTGTTTATTGAGTTCTAATAACATGTAACAATTAAGCACGATTCACAATTTGTAATATCAATATGAGATTGAAACTAGGGCATGTGTGTTCCCCACAAGTTTTGAACATAATAACTCTAATAATAACAATTATTTCCTAGTGTTTACCATGCAAAGTTGGTAAGTTAGGTACATCCTAAGTGATTGGTCATCCAAATAGGGAATGACACCACACAACTTGGTCGATCAACGGGTGTGTACTTTACTAAACCTTATCCTTGACCCCATATTAGCCCTCACGTATTTGGTTCAGGCTATTAGATAGTGGATTATCACGCTAAATGTCAATTATTTAATCACTTTCTCATTCATTACTTCCTTGGTCGAGAAAGTAGGATTGAGGCGAGTTCTAATGTTGCACATCGTTAAAATGCATTCAAAACGAAGAGATTAACAATGCATGCATAAACCCTTAAACAAGAATTACTTAATTATTAATTTTATGTTGTTAATTACTCATGGTTCCCACAATCCTAGTTGTGGATTTAGTTATTCATGCTTGAGAATTCACAATTCATACAAGGGTTAATAGCATAAATCAAGAACTTACAATTAGCTTATTTAATCTCTGACTTCTCTTTTACTTTTATCTCTCTAAACAAATTAGCCGTTGTTTATACCACTACAACCCAGGTGACTTCCGGCAGTCGGGCGTATGTCCACCACTGTGGACCTCTCGGTCCTCGGTGATCGTCGTAGACTTACCGCTCCTCAAGCTAAAGAGATCTCCTCCAAACTAGATCATTTTCCCCCACTTTCGTCTAAGGTTTGGAACAAAAACTTCTTTCAAAATCAACAAAACTTTGTTCCTCCAAACCAGATTTTTCCTGGTCTCTTTCCGGTGAGCAACACGATGGAAAATCCAAAACCTACATATGCCAACCTTACAACCAATCGAAGTTCCAGAAACTCAAGGATCAGACTACAACCCAAACCTCATAAAATCCAAAATGGAAAATATGTGGTGTGCTTCTCTAAAGAGGAAAATGAGATGTTGGCTCAAACATGCAAATGGACCATTTTAGGTAAATTCTCTCAAATCCGTCCTTCTATTGATATCATCCGGAGAAAATTTACTAAAATCATTCCGGGTAAAGGTAATATTAAGATTGGAGCCTATGATATGCATCATGTATTCCTAGATTTTGACAACATCGAGGACCACCTCAACGTGTTTCTAGAAATTTTATACACTTGGGAGGCCTAAATATTATGAAAATTATGAAATGGTCGGCAACCTTCAAACCGAATTCCGACCACTCTCTGGCACCAGTGTGGGTGAATCTACCCGAGTTGAAATGACACCTCTTTGAGTGGGATGCCATTTGTCGAATCCTCTAACCGATTGGGACCCCTTTACTGCTTGATAAAGCGACACTAACAAAAACTAGACCCACCATTGCAAAGGTAAGGGTGGAAATAGATCTGACAAAACCTCTTATCGACGAAGTGATCTTGGAAAATACTAACATGGATGGGTTGACTGAGATGATCAACCAAGAAATTGAGTATGAAATCATCCCAGCATTCTGCTCGCACTGTAAAATGCAAGGTCATAGAGCTGAAAATTGCAGAAAGCTCCATACTAATTTACAAACCAAGGAGGCCGAGAATACACTGAGTGAGCAAAAAACAATGCAAGCTACCACCAATGTGGGAGCTACAACAGATACCACTAATTTGAGGGATAGCACAACTCAAAACTCATATGAGAGTCCAGACGAAATCAATGAGGAACAAGAATGGAAAACAGTGACCAACAGGAAAGGAAAATACATCAATAAGAGCAACTCAAATGGAAAGATATCTCAAACAAACCAAGGCGGAGGAACAAGTAGCAGCTCAAAAATTAGCAAGATGCGGGTTTTCAGTATCAGTAGTGAAATAGTAAACCTATGTCTGAACCCACCAATAAAGGAACGGAGGATATGTAAGTTACTACTCACAATGAAATGATACCAATAGAAATGAATTGTTCCAGGAGCAACACTTTGAGAACCCCTACTAAAAGAGAGGAAAAAGAAGCTGAAAGAAAAGAAAGGAAAGCACAACACCTTCAAATCACCAAAACAACACTATGAAGGTGAAACACAATAAGGAAACTGCTTATTTGGAAGTTAAGTTAGATGATCAGATTACCAGTCAACTTGTTGAGGTGGTTAACTCTGAAAAAACAAAGACTCTCAACAAGAAAAAGAAATTTTCCTCCATTGTGAAGATCCCCCCAAATATAGTCTTCGATAACAAAGATTTTGTCTCAGTGGAGATCCACCAACTCAACTTTTCAACTGCTCCCTTTTTTGGACTACATCAAAATACATTAGAAAATATTACAGGGAGGAAGGCAAAAGAAAAAGAAAAGTTAAGCTTGCCGGATGACCCTAGATCTAGGAACAAAGTTCCTCAAGGCGAAATCATTTCTCCAAACTACAATGAGAGTCATGAAGACTCGACTTTCAAAGATTGTGAAGAAGATTTGTACATGATCAATGTAGAGGAAGAATACTCAATAGCCCTCTCTGATGATGAAGCTATCAGAGGGGACATACCTTCTCTAACTTGTGTAGTTGCTGATCAATCTAACCAGATGCACCACAAGATATAATATTACAACAACCTCTCTCCTAGAGGGAGAAAAGATCTTCAAAATAAATTATCCCTTCCCCCCACTATTTCCCATGATTAATACTATATCATGGAATATTAGGGGAATAGGATCCCAAGGTTCTCTCGAGAGACTTAAAATGCTCAAACGTCAACATAAATTTTGTACATATTCCTACAAGAACCAAAGGTGAACTCGAGGAAAATTGACAAATTTAAAAGGAGATTAAGGTACAGTTTCTGTTTTCATAGCTGCTCTAACAAGATTTGGATTTTTTGGTCTAAAGACTACATTATCGACATTCTTGAGGATCAAGAACAACATGTTCTTATCCATATTTCGCATCAACATGAGCCTGTTAACTTTCACGTATCGGTTATTTATGCTACATGTGAGGAGCTCCACATAATTCCTCTCTGGAAAGAGCTTAGGGACATCTCTAATAGAATCTCTGGCCCCTAGGAGGTTGTAGGAGATTTTAATGTTATCACAGGTCCAGAAGGAAAAATAGGAGGTCTGCCTTACAGAATTGAAGAAAGTCTTGATTTTATATCTTGTTTGGAAGATTGTGATTTGAAGGATTCTAGATATCTTGGGACAAAGTTCACTTGGAGTGACAATAGAGACCCGCCCAATACAATCTGGAAGAGGCTTGACAGACTTGCTTATAACAACAACTGGTTTGATGTTTTTAATGGGACCATGGTTACTCATCTCTCTAGAAATTGCTCTACCGATGCCCCCTCTTAATTAATTGTAGTCCTGTAGATGTTAACTGTATTAAATATTTCAGATTCCTCAAATTTTGGACTGAAAATGATGACTTTCTCGGTGTTGTACAGGAAGCTTGGTCTCAAGATCAAGAAGGAAACGCCCTACAAGTCCTTCAATAAAACTCAAGGCCACTATCAAAGCTCTTAGTACATGGTCTAGAATAGAATTTAGAGACTTCCATGAAGAACCTAAGAGACTAGAAAATATTATTAAAGACCTGGAAGAGAGCTCTATCAACAATAATACTCCGGAGAACAGGATAAACCTTTATAAGGTTAAGGCTGAATTTACTAGATTCTTGAAAATTCAGGAAAAAGTCCTAAGCCAAAATGGTAGGATTAAATGGCTTTCTTCCACAGGGTAATCAAGGATAAAAGAAAAAGGCTTTCAATACACAAAATAAAAGATCAAAAGGGTAATTGGGTAGAAGGAACTACTCAAGTTGTTGATGCTGCAGTCAATTTTTTCACCAATCTGTTCAAAGTTGAGCCCACAGAGGAAGATAGTAATATTTTTAATCTCGTAGAGAGGTTTGTCACCATTGAAGATAACAACAGCCTTAACAGTTTGCCAACCCTCCAAGAGATCAAAGACACTATTTTTTCAATTGACTCAGACAGCACCTCTAGGCCAGATGGACTAAATGGAAAATTCTACCAATCAACCTGGCAAATCATAGCAGCGGACCTCCATGCAGCCATCATTTCATTCTTTCAAGGTGCTATCCTTCCAAAAAATTTCTCTCACACTTGTATAGTGATGCTTCCTAAAGTGAATTCTCCTCAAGATTTTTTTTTTTGAGATTAGGCCTATCAGTCTTTGTAATACTGCGTGCAAGATCATTGCTAAATTGATCGATAATAGGATTTCTAAAATTCTTCCTAATATAATTAGCCCCAAACAAAGTGGTTTTGTTAAAGGGAGATCTATTACTGAAAATATCCTCCTTGCCCAAACACAAACCTCAGTTCTTTAGCACAAAAACAGTCCAACAAAACTCCACGAGTCAAACCGTAGACCTAGCAGTGTATCAAAGTCCTCAACTTGTACACGAGGATATACAACCTTAAAAAACTGAATTCAGTAGCTTATTTTCTTTCTAGAAGCTCAATAATGATGACGCAAAATAGGGTTATCATCACAAGTAAGCCTAGCCTGTACAAATACGACTATGCTCCCAAACAGTAAATTCTGGCCATCCTAGTGCATCATGTCGCAACTAAGATTTGAAATGGCAAACGAAAAAATTGGAATGTATACTCTTCATGAAAGATGTAGGTACCTCTATTAAGGTTGCAAACAACCAAGAATCACCCCAAAATGTATTCTGGATAAAAATATATATTCAAAACACTAACAGTTGTCCATACAGGATTTCAAACTTCAGAATCTGGACAGAACTTGTCCTATGATGCATCCCATATTTCGAATCCATCACAACTAAATTGGAGTTTAACATAAACATAAAAGTTGTACACATACGAATTATCTTTCCAAATTTTATTTATTCACTGTAAACAAAGTTTTATAGAACGAGATATGCTTAATCTACTAAACGCTACCCAGCTCAAAAACAGGTTTTACCACTTACCAAAGAGAAGAGTGTAACTCGATTTCCAGCCAAAAGGACCAAGATTTGCACTTGTGATCTTGAAGAACAACAGGTTAGATAATGTTCTAAGGGACTTATACTTCAGGTGAGACGAATTTCCTAAGAGGAGGTGTCAAAATATAGTAACACAAGAGGTGCTTATCATATACACAGCTGTCCATAAAAGTTGGCTGCCCAAATACTTGTGTGCTACCCAAATGCATACATATACACCTATATATATATATATATATATATCCTTCACTTCCTTTTAAATCTATACATATTTCTAATTAAAACATTACGCAAATACCCCCATACAATACATTAAATTACGATGACAATTATTTTAAGAAAGGTTGCAAATATAACATTATTTCAAGTTCCCAAAATGAGAATTAAACATATTGTAATAATTAAGCAGTGGTTTATCGACATGCGACTCTTGTTAGCATTTTCGGGGTGTTACAATCGTCTTCTTAAGATCTACCTCAATACCCTTGCTTGACAAAATATGACCAAGGAAAGCTACGGACCTTAACCAAAATTCACACTTGCTAAACTTTGCAAAGAGTTGTTGGTCCTTAAGATCTTGTAATACAATCCTCAAATGGTCAATATGCTAATTCTCACTCCTTGAATAGATCAAAATATCATCGATAAACACTATCACAAACATGTCCTGATATTGTTGGAACACTCTATTCATCAAATCCATAAATGCCGCCGGGGAATTTGTCAATCCAAATGACATGACCACAAATTCATAGTGACCATACCGGGTCTTAAAGGCCGTCTTGGGAATATCAACCCCTCTCACCCTTAGTTGGTGGTAACCCGAACGAAGATCAATTTTGGAGAAATAGCTAGCCCATTGAAGTTGATCAAACAAGTCATCAATTCTTGGAAGGGGATATTTATTCTTGATGGTCACTTTGTTTAATTGACGGTGATTAATGCACATTCTAAGAGACCCATCCTTCATTCTAATAAAAACC
>JAKRZT010022713.1:0-20680 GCA_029582215.1 Solanum sparsipilum
TATATATATATATATATATATATATATATATATATATATATATATCTTATGCTGACTTGTGTTTATATGATGCTTGTGTTGATGATTATTCTATGGCTACATTGATTGTGTTATGATCATGTTATTATCTCTTATGCTTATGTCTTATGTTGACTAACCATTTGAGATGCTCTTATAATGTTGTGCTAGCTTTCATACTTGGTACATTTTGTACTAATGCATATTGCGTACATTCTAACCAAATGTAGGGTTGGAGGCTTGAGTTGCTTTGTAGGCTAGGTTTACAAGATCTAGAAGAGTTGAAGATCTTGGTGAGTCCTCATAGATTCGAGGAAAACAACCACTTTACCTTAAAGTCATTTCTTTATGTTCTTAGTCTATTGTATGGTTTGTGTCCCAAGAGTTTATTCTAAAGTTGTATTAGATGGTTTGAGACAAGGAGTATAGAAAGACTTCCGCTTGTTGCATTTATGAAATATCACTTCAATTGAAAAAAGTTTTCAATTGTTCTATATTTTCGATTCTATTACCTATGTTATGAGGCAAAGGGCTTGTATGAGCCCATTCAGGGTCAAGTACGCCATTTTACGTCTAGGGCGTACCCCTGGGTCATGACAAACTTGGTATTAGAGCATAAGGTCTTGGGATAAATTTTAGGATTGTCTCAAATAACTGTTGACATCCAATTTTGAACCTCCACAATATATGTTAATCACCGAGCTTCTCAAATTCCAAACGATTTGAAATAATTAATTTTTATAAAGTTCAAAATATTTTTCTAGTTACTTTTAATTAATTTTATCATTTTTATAATTTTTAAGTAATATATATGTTTCATATAATTTGGATATAATTAGTACATTTTATAAAAATTCGAAAATCATCTCAAAAAGATTTTGTTTTGTTTAAATATTTTACTAATTAGTTTAGTTATATAATAGTTTACATTTTTGAATTAATTAGTTTATAATTAAGTTGCCTGTTTTATTTCGTTAAGATTGAGAAGCTCATTAATTAATTTACATTAATTCATCTTTTTTAGTTGTTAGCCGAATCGCCAATTAAACCCAATTTGGCTAAATTGTTAACTCTAAATGGCCACAATTGAAATTCAGTTTCTTAATAGCAATTATAACCACTTCCTTCCATACCTTCAACTCATTTTAATTCTATGTTTGGGCTAATCACATTTCAGCAGCCCAAACTTTTCAATAACCCGAGGTCCGCAGACCCAATTCCCTTTTTGCTTTCCAATTTCAGCCCACCAAAAATACCCGACCCAGCCCACTTTTTCTATTCACAAAGAGAAACCCAACATTAACAGCAACTCATTCCCAAAGTTAACGCGTTAACAAACAGTAGCACCTTCCAACGTTCACAACGTCAACAATCAACAACGCAGTAACGTGAACAAATGCCAACAACGACTCCAGACGGCGTCAAATAGACGAAAAGCCAGGCGAATACACGGTAGGCTCACGGTGTTTACGCGTACAAGCAGTACGCTGCATTTTCTCGTCGTCTTCCTATTTCCCTCGACAATTCGTACAAGCGCCAGTGCCAAGTGAAGTGATCTCCTCGCCTCGCTTGTCCTTGTTCGAAATCAAGCGGTCATCCTTTTTTTCCGTTGAAGAATTGTACAAGATTTGTACAAATGCCAGCCGTCCCAACCTTATCCTCGAAAGGGATTTTGAATTTTGATTTCACCATTTCTCCCTCTCGATTACCCCCCAAAAATCAACCTTAATCTTCCTCTATATAAACCCCTTCCCTCTTCATTGTTAGGGGTTGGGAATTTTGATTCGATATAAGGGAAAGGATACATAAAAATACACAGATTTTTAAGGCAAAAATAGACCCGAAAATTGATAAGTAAGATATAGAGTACTCAACTGTCGGTTTCTTTATTGAACTCGGCACTTTTGCTGTTTCTCGGAGTCTCATTTCACTGGTGAAATCGTCTTCGTGATTAGCTCATTTCGTCTAGTTCGCTGTCCCGGAAAGGGTAATTTCCTCTCTTCACTTACTTTAATTTGGTTAACAATCTATTTCATGAAGTAGTTGTGCATTCATTTTAGTTAAGTTTGAGCTTGTCTCGTAATATATGAAATGTGATTGAAATAGGAGTTAACTCGTTTTAGTCATGATTTGAGTTTTCAGTCGTTGGTGTATTTTCGAAATATGTAGTTGACGACTTCACTGTATTATCTTTACACATGATTGTTCTATCTCATTTTTCTTATATATGTCATTCCAAATTCATGTAGATGTTTAGTTCATTTAGTGTGTGTAAGCTTATCAAAAAAGATTCCTAATTTACATTTTTTGGTTTAAATCTTCTTGACGTGTTGTTTTCTTTAGGACCATATCTCCATTCGAATCTAAGGTGTTTGCTATATATCTTCTCTTCGAAATCAGCTTAATGGCAAAAATTCTGCTCTGTTCATGAAATTGTTATCTTAAGATTTTGTTTGTTTTTACAATAACCATAGTAAGTGTTTAAAAAAGTTACTTTCTTGTTAAGTTTGGTAGTTTTACCTTGTGAAATCATATTGTTTTAATTGTTTATTTTTTTAGCCATGGATGTTTAATCTCGCTAAATGTTTAGTCTTCGTGATATTAGAGCAGATTGGTACTTGATCTGGGTACTTCTTTTACTCCTAAAAAAGTAAATGCATCTGTTTGTATTTACTATCTTTTTTTTTGCTTCTTCTTACAGCAAACTATTTGTACCCTTAGTTTGCCACGTTGTCATTTTGTTTGGATTAAAATTTTTGATTTTAGTTCAAATATGAAGGTCATAATATCCTTGTTTGGGTTTTTCTTTGGATTACCTATTAAGTTACCAGAATTTGAGTTGTTTTAGTTTTGAATCTGCCAGGAGAGAGCCAAGTTCATTATGTTGTTAATTTCGGCCTTGCAAAATGATTTCTTGGAAAGTTTTAAGTTGTATTGGCTCTTTTAACATTGCTTTTAGTTTAGCTCTAAATGTTTGCCTCTTCAATTTTTATGTTTAACTCAATTTGATTAATATTCTTTATCCTTTAGTTGCATGATAGGCTTACTGTTTGGATTCATTTCTTTGAAAAAATGACAAACATGTATATTTCTTCCCCAACTCTTTTGTTGAATTTATTGGTGTTGATTTGTTTCTTTATCCATGGATAAAAGTCATGCAAATTTTATTGTTAGTAGTTCTTTTGAATTTCAATCTCTTCCTGCTTTTGTGTGGTATTTTAGTTTGTTGTTAATATTTGGTATTATTTGTTATGGTTAGATCATGGGCAATAGCCATCTTTCTAGGATCAAATACTCATTGGTGTCCTCTTCCGTTTAATTCATAGTTCTCTTTATATTTGTTTATCTTAAATCCATGTCTTGTTGTAGTTATATTTATGCTAGCTCTTCTCGTTTTATACATGTTCATTAAAATCTACAAGGGCTTGTCTACTAGCTTAATTGTTAGAATGTTAGTTTATAGTCATATATTATTATATGCTACTCCTTATTTCCTGTTTCTTCTCTCCTTTTGCATGAATCTGCCTCGAGTCCCATGGACTTCTTTCCTCATTTGCATCTTGATTGGGCCACGAAGGCCTAATAGCGTTAGTTCTTGAGTCGGCCAGCCATGAAAAGTCAAAAAACAAGGCCATGAATTCGATGTACAAGTGTTTGGAGCTGATATATAGTGTGATACATCCCCCAGATACAGCAGAAGTAGGCTAAAGAAGCCTCCAAATTTCAGAAACATGTATATTGTTATTTTGGGCCCAAGCTCACTTATTTGCTATTACTTATTAGTTCTTAGGACAGGTGGAGGAATAGGGCCTAAGGCCCAAAAGAAAGATATTTATTTTTGTTAGTTTAGGATAGGTACAGGTGATTCAAATGGACCAAAGGCACAAAACGAAATGGGCCCAAATGCTGGCACAGGCGGACAGGAAAACCAGATTTTGGCCCAAGTCTTTTCCCCTCTTTACTTTATTGTGTTTGTTTTCTTACCAATATCTGCTACTTAATCTTAAGGTTTTAAAAATTCAAAATCTCTGAAAGACACCCATTTTTTATTTAACATTTTAATTGAATCAGTCACCTTTAACAAAACTTAAAGAATAATTTTGCAAGATATCTCACTTAGATAGTAGTTTCATACTTCCCTTAGTCCCCTTTAAAATGGTTCTAATTTTAAAAAATGTTCAATTCAAATTCAGCCAAATAAATTTATCAAAATAGTTAATTACCGGATAACCATATATTAGCAGGCATTTCAGGTGCTTTCAAACCCTTTCCAAATGCTAATAAGAACCCAAAACCCTTTTAAGTTCTCATCAGATTTTCTGTTTTAATCTTTTAAAAACAAAAGTTTACTTAATTTTACTTTAAAAATTAAGTAGCGACTCTAAAATAAGTCTAAATTCATTTTTAAATAAAATAGAATGGCGACTTTGCTGGAGAGTTGAATGGGTTCTAACCTTCAGATTAACTTATTTGGCTATTTGTTTAAATTGCTTACTTGTTTTAATTTTTGTAAATTATAAATTGTGGCATTTCATGTCATCGATCCCGTCAAACGACAAATAGTTTACATTAGAAAATAATGCGTATACGTGGCTTTCCACGGCTGTCCTCAGAAAAGCACCTTCAAGTTCTTTTGAAGTGAAAAACGAGTAGTTGGTTTGTGGTCATCCAACGTCGTTTATTATACTTCACCCCGTAGTTTGTCCAACTCGGGTAACCAGGTCTTGTCTAAATCAACTCTTAGTCAACTAGCGTTAAAGCGAAACCAAATCCTTTTTAGCGCATTGAACTAAGATGACCCAACACCCAAGGCGTGTTGGGACCATTAGAAAGACCACCTTGAGTCCAAAACGGTCCACGACCTAAACAGACATTCATATTTATGTGTTTAAATTTGAAGGTTGTATACGTTATTTGCCACACCATTGTTCCTTGGGGTTGGCAGTTTGATAGTTTGTTCTAGTCGAAGAAAGAGTTATACAAGCTACTATTCCATCCAAAAGTGTGGACATTCGGAGATGACAATAAATCAAGATCTAAGGACCTTCTTTGGAGGCATAGCCTAGGATGGTACCCCTGCGTGGGACTAATTATTTGTATCTTATTCCCCATTATGCATCCTCATTCAGTTTATTCATAAAATTTGTATAAATCTAGGATTTTAGGGCAATGGAATGTTTCAAATGAAGTTATACATCCTTCAAATCGTTAGGCTTACCCTTGGCATAAAAGGGTCACATATCTACTTAGAACGCGCAATAACTGTTTATGTGTTATAACTGTTTCTGTGAATATGTTGTTTTATTTGAAGATGCTCTAGCCTACTCTTTTGGAAATTTTCTAGAATCTCATAAGCACAAATATCGAGTCACTATCAAAAGTGCGTCCAAATACTCTTCGAGTCTTTAGTTTCTCAACAAAATTTGAACTTCATTTTTCAAATCTTACTTTCTCATTTCGGAATAAAGGTTAACCCTCTATCTCAAATCGAAAAGAGATTCAAGAGTCGAACTACACAGGACTTAAATTCTCCTTCGTGAGATACGTAGGCAGCCTTTCAAGGCTCGGTCTCCATTTTGAGAAATCCTATCTTTTCCAACTCGTGCAATGAGATTGAAAGTTTATCTCAATCGAAAATCAGAAGTACGACAATACAATCAACTTTGTCTCGACTCAACTCGACATTTCTGATTCACTAATCTCAAAATCAATTAGATAAATTCCTGTCTATTTAGTCATTTCTATATATTTGTGGGCTAGTCTATCTTCAAATGAAGTAACTTTTATGTGTTTACTATGTGTGTAATATTTTGTATTATTTATCATTTATATTGACTAACACGTTTATCTTTTGAGTTATTTTTCTTTGTCAGGTACCCAAAACTGATTTGTGTTGAGAAAATGGCTGAACATCCATACTTCACAAGGTCCAAAGACCCCAAAGATTCCTTCCCCGACCAATGTTTGTCAAAAGGCAAAGAAAAAGTGGTCAAAAATGCTGAAAACACTGATTTGATCGAAATTACTGTGAATGACCCCATCATTGCTGAAAAGAACAAGTTGATTGCTCAATTTTTCCAACAGATTGCTGAAATGAGGGCTGAAATGGATAAGACCAGAGATTTGACGAATCTGGCTATTGTTGCCGACACTCCTTCTCTAGACAATGGAAGACCTCCACTCCATTTTTCTACTTCGGATCTAATATGCGAGCATTTTCCAAACAATTCATCCACCTCTACGATTCCAAAACCTCCTATCATCGACTTAACCACCCCTAACCTAAATCATGCTAGCTCATCACACCAAGAGTTACATACTCCTCAAAATCCAACTACCAACGTTTTCCAGAATTTTCCTCCGATCCATCAAATTCTACTCAAATTGCTTAAGACCCACCGATCACTCAACCCATACCTCTAAAAAACACATTTCATCTTCCAATATCGCCTGAATTGTACCCTCATTTTACCACACATTTTGAACCCGATCATTATGAGAAAAAGGAGAATGAGTGGAAGGTCATAAGTGGAAAGGTTGAGCAAAGCATCAGAGAGGATGTTATGAAAGCAATGAAGGACATTCAGTACACCCCAGACATTGTGGGGTTGAATTATGAAGATTTGTGTCGTCATCCACATTTGGAGCTTCCAGAAGGTTTTAAAGTACCAAAATTTGACACTTTTAGTGGAGTTGAAAATCCTTTGAATCATTTACGGGCTTATTGTGATCAACTTATTGGAGTTGATAAAGATGAAGCTTTGTTAATGCGACTCTTTAATCGAAGTCTAAAAGGAGAAGCTTTGGAATGGTTTATTTTTAAAGAAATCAAGCAGTGGCCAAGTTGGATTGCTTTGGCTAAGGACTTCATTGAAAGGTTTGCTTACAATATAGAATTCATCCCTGATCGATACTCTTTGGAGAGAATCAAAGTGAATTCTACTGAAAGATACCGAGAATATGCCTATCGTTGGAGAAGAGAGGTTGCAAAGGTTAGGCCTCCTATAATCGAGAAAGAAATTATTGAAGTCTTCATGCGCATTCAAGAGTCGGAGTACTAGAATAGGATGTTTCTCATTTTAGGAGGAAAGTTCAATGAGGTAGTCAAATTGGTGAAGCTATTGAAGACGGTCTCAAGACCGAAAAAATCATCTGAATGACTCCCCAAGATGAATCCTCGGGACCATTGAGGAGGAAGAAGGAAAATGTTTCCTCTATCTCATTTGAATCGAGCCAAAAACCAAAGAGGCATGCCGGCCTAAATGTTCTAAAGCCTTTACCATCTAAAACCTACCCTTTAGCTCCACAAAGTCCTTACCCCATCCAACCAAACTACCAAACTCCACCACCAAATTATCTGAATTACCAAGCCACTTTGCTAAATTACCCAAATTGCCCCTCATAGCTACCAAGCTCCACAAGATCAAAATTTTCAAACACCAGCACCTACTCACCAAAATCTTCCAAGTTATCGTCAAGTACCTCTGCCGTCGCAAAATAATTACGATCTTTCTTGCCATGAGTATTTGAAGAAACCTTCTTGAGTCTTTACTCCTTTGGTTGAAAGTCGAACCCAACTCTTTGAGAGAATGAAAGTGGTTGGTCTGATACAAACAATTGATCCAAAAAATGTCAATGTCAATTTCAAACTTCACCGACCCGATCCTCATTGTGCTTACCATTCAGGAGGTGCTGGACATACCACTGAGGATTGCATCAACTTGAAGCATAAAATTCAGGACTTGATTGATCAAAGAATTGCTACTCGTCAAGCTATCACTTCCAATGCCAGTGGTAATTCACTGTTGAATTGTGGAGGATTCACTATTAACATGATTAGCCCAAAGTCTCAAGCCCTTCTCCATCAAAATGCTCGAAACTATTGTCAAATGCCTCCGCCTCAACAAGGTCATTATGATCCTCCTCGTCCATGTCTTGAGAAGAAACCTGCTCAAAATTTTACTCCTTTCATTGAAATTCGGACGAAGTTGTTTGACCGATTGAGTGCGGCATGTATTATTCATCCGGTCAAGCCCAAGCCAGTCGATACTAGCTTTAGGTTCTACCGAGCCGATCGAAGGTGTGCGTATCATTCCAACAGTGTTGGGCATGATACTTAGGACTGTATTAACTTAAAGCACATGATCTAGAACTTGATCGACCAGAAAGTGGTTAGAACCGTTGTACCCAACGTCAACAGTAATCCTCTGGCAAACTATGGAAGCGTCACTATCAACATGATAGAGACAGAGAAGGAGTAGTGCACGGCAAAGACGATAGTTCCGGCTGGTCCTGACAACGTTGAGAAAGTTGTAGCTTCTCCAGGCATAAGTGAAAAACTTAATTTTATGAGCATGACACTCCATCAAGCTTTTGCTTCTGTGTCAAGAGAGGGTCAGAACAAAAAGGGGATTAATCATGTTCCACCAGAGTATGTGCCTCATTTATGTCAGTAGGGGAATATGACAATGATAATTTTGGAGAAGGGATCTTTTTCAAGAAGGTGATGTTGCGCTCAAGAAGATGATCGAGACACCAAGCATACAAGATGCCAAGCTAATGGAGCAAGTTCTTAATTGGACTTCCACTCCACTGTTGATTTCTCGTTCATCTTGATAGACAAAGATAAATCTTATGCTATTTCTAAAATCGGGGGTTGTCCGAATGAGGCCCGGAACCCACCTTTTGTGTTATTTTACCTAATTATGTTTTAATTTCCCTCGTAATGTTTTGAAAAAGGCAAAATAACTCATGGTCATAGCCAAAGTTCGTATTTCCTTATTTTCAATGAAGGTCTCTTCTATTGTAAAAATTTATTTTGCTTGCTTTAAGTTTTCTATCTAACAGTCTTTGTTTTTGGTTTCAGTAAAAATAATTTTATAAACCTATCAATATCATGTCATGTCATGTCATGTCACAAGTTGAATGAACAAAATGAGGTAGATGAAGATGAGTTTGAAGAGTATGACAAGTAGATCATGATATTCGAACACCTTGTCAAAGATTTGAAACAGTTCGAGACTCAGGGTAAGATGAATCTGGATGAGACAGAAATCGTAAATCAAGAAAGGGTGATTGTGTCAAAGAACTAATAATCAGGTCCATCTGAGAGAAGTTCGAAAAAGAGAATTCAACAGTTTATTTAGAAAATACATCGATGCATTTGTTTTATCACATGTCGTGGTTGAACATAGACATTCATCTCAAATTGCCAATCGACTCAAATGCTATCAAGAGTTGTTAGATTTGAAGATTTAGAGTTGCTTTTATTTCTTTCATTGTAATCATTCTATTTGCCTGTAATCGCTTTGTTTAGAATTTTATCCCTTTTGTAATGAACTACGTCTGACCTGAATTCTCAAGAATGAGATACGTAGGCGGCCTATGTTAGACCCGATCACCTTTTTACCCCTTTTTCTGTTTTCTTTGTAATTGAACTACGTTCGACAAGAATTCTCAACAATGAGATACATAGGCGGCCTATGTCGGACTTGGTTGGTTCCTTGCTTTATTTTCTTATTTTTGTTAATCCTCAAGAAATGGAACTATGTTTGACTTGATTCCTGCATCAACAGGATACGTAGGCACCTTAACGGCTCGTTCATCTCTCACATAAGATTTCTATTTCTCTTTACAATAGAAACTGGACAGAATTTTTGAGAGGGACTCAAAAATTCTCGAGAAGAAGATCTTCTCCAACAAGTTAAGACTGAAGATACATTGAGAATCGCAACTTGGACAAAAAATTTGAGAGGGTCTCAAAAATTCTACAAGTCAGATATCAACAGTTTGAGATATCCCTAGACATCTAACTGGAACAGAAAATTTTGAGATTGGCCTCAAAAATTTCTTCAAGCATCACTAGAAGTTTGCAGTAAATTTTGAATATTTCAAACATATTAGAAGTTTAAAGCTAACTTCAAATATCTCAAGCATCGTCAAAGTTCATCGTCAAAGTTCAGAGTCAACTGCAAAACCTTTCAATTATAGCAGATTTCGGGAGAACCGTGTATGAAATTTCCCAAGCTTTAAGGATTTTTGAATTCTCCAGAACAAGCTATCGAATACACCGAAGTTTCGAACCAAGGACGTCCATTTAAGTTTGCATGACATGACATTTTACAGTCACCTTTCCCAAGTTGATTTTTGAAAATCTTTTTTTTAGGCTTTGATATGTCAAACATTTCATATAATTTCATCTTATGTCTATCGAGAAGCAAGAAATTGGAGTGATCAACCGAAGATAGCAAGACAAGGAGCAAGTTACTGAAGAACTCAACACAGATCAGTTTGTTTTAAAAACTAACAATTTTTCTGTGGATGCAGGTATAAGTTTGCCTCAAGATCATCATATTCCTCCATTCAATGAATATAGAGAAGTCAAAAAGGTGAGGAGCTCCCCAAAATTGAAAACTTTTCTGTGGATAGAGGAAAGTCATTGAAGTTTTTCAAAAGAAAAGAAACAATTCAAAATATGAGCAACAACACCTCGTTCAAATTCCCATCAAAGCATGAGTCACAATGATTACAAATGTTCAAATATGAACAAGTGAAAGCATCACTCTCAACATATACAAACATCTACAATGACATCAAATTACATTTTTCAGCATCAAGAACATTTGAAGAAAATCACAAATTGCGTCTATATCAGATGCGATAATGTGAAACCTTCCCGGAGGGACATTTCTATAGTATTATCAAATGAGATAATACGACCACCTAGAGGGATATTTCTACAGTATTATCAAGTGAGATAGTACCACCACCGAGAAGGACATCATCATCATTTTATCGATGGAATATCATCATCCTTCCAATGGATCAACATCATCCTACTAATGGATCATTAACGAAGCATCATCCTCCTATCAATGGATCAACATCATACTGCCAATTGATCAACATCATCCTACCAATGGATCATCAACGAAGCATCATCATCCTATCAATAGATCAACATTATCCTGTCAATGGATCAACATCATCCTACCAATGGATCATCAACGAAACATCATTATCCTATCAATGAAGCATCAACGTCATCCTACCGATGGGTCATCAAACATTATCCTATCAATGGAGCATCAACGTCATCATCATATCATGTAGCAACATTATCCTACCAATGGATCATCATCATTCTATCAATGATGCATCGTCATCCACATCATATCAAAGTCATCATCTACTGCGTTAAAGCCGATAGAGGTTGACGTCATAATATTTATGGAAAAGAACAATTGCTGAATACAGTAAAACATATCGCTTCTCTATTTAAATTATAGTTTCTGCTAACAAGTTTATTTCATTCCTTGTCGAGAACATCCAAGAGGATGAATTCTCAAATCAAACCACATGTGCAGACAACATCAGAAAAGATGCAACACAATGTGGAACTTTTCCTTAGCACAAGCTGAGGAGCAAATATTCATTGAGTCATCCACCTCGTTACAATTGGATAATCATCAAGCCATCCACCTCGTTATAGTCGAATAATCATCGAGCCATTCACCTCGTTACAGTTGGACTATTAGTGAGTCATCCACCTCATTACAGTTGGATAATCATCGAGTCATCCACCTCGTTACAGTTGAATAATCATTGAGCCATCTAGCTCGTTGCAGAGATCACCGGAGTTTGTCATGCAGAAAACAAGCAATGACATCTTCAGATCCTCGACATATTATGAGTTGTAATGGGCATACTGTGTTCGAAAGCGGTACCCATTATCTTTTACTCTAAATACTTCTTTATTTTCTCATTTAGTTGAAAAGATGTTTACGCCTATTTATTAAGATATGCTCATTTGTTATATGAATGATTTTTCTTTATTGTTTGATATAAGCCGCTAACTAAAGTGGCACTATGTCTACTAATTGTTTACTTTGAGTGTACAGACAAATACTAAACATATCTATACGATATTTTTCAAAGCAAGAGTAATTGAAAAGCATCGTAAGAGATGCTAGCATTTTTTTCAATTACAGTTTCTACTAACAAGTTTATTTCAGTCTTTGTCGAGAGCATCCAAGAGGATAAATTCTCAAATCAAATCACATGTGCGGCGACATCAATAAGGATGCAGCACAACGTGAAACTTTTTCTTAGCAGCAAATTGGGACAAAGTCCGAAGAGGAGTATCAAACTCTTAGGTCGCGAGCTGAGGAACGACTTCCACCACAATCAAACCACACCCCTATGAGAAGGCATGTGGATTTTTCTTTAGGTTTATCAGTTTCAGTTTCGCATTAAGAAATTCTTGATGTTCACCGGAAGAGACTTTCCAATCCGAGTGACAATGCACCAAGAGCTTTGGAAAATTATGTGTGTGTAAGTTCTTAATTATGGGTGTGCAGTGCACCATATTCATGGCTAAGAGGTTGCAAGCCTCTTTTTCATTCTCGACTTTTTTGTTAATCTTCCATAACCAAAGGTTATCTTGCATAAAAGATTCCATTTTCAATCGATCAAGTCAAACTGCAAGAAGCCTGATTCCCTAAGTAAAGTGATATGTATGCGGGATCAGTGTTGAAAATTCGGTTGTATTTCGATATTCCCTCTTAAATATTATTCTCGAGCATTTTGGTCTCTTCATAATTTGATATCGAGATAGCTTTTGAGTTCTTTCAAAATCGTGCGTCAAATCGAGCATATCGAACTACAAGTGGCCTGAATTCTCATATAGCCTGAGATATGTAGGAAACCCACTACCAGGGTTCGGCCATAATTCCTAAAGTCCGTACCAAAATTTCTTTTCTAAAGATGAAGATGTGGTCGATCAAAACTGGATTCATCAATTTCATTTGCCTCGAATTTCTTTCATCAATCCAAGTCAAATGAGGGACAGTTGTTGACACCCAATATTGGACCTCCACTTTACATATTAATCACCAACCTTCTCAAATTCCAAACGATTTGAAATAATTAATTTTTATAAAGTTCAAAATATTTTTCTAGTTACTTTTAATTAATTTTATCATTTTTATAATTTTTAAGTAATATATATGTTTCACATAATTTTGTATATAATTGGTACATTTTATAAATATTCAAAAATCATCTCAAAAAGATTTTGTTTTGTTTAAATATTTTACTAATTAGTTTAGTTATATAATAGTTTTACATTTTTGAATTAATTAATTTATAATTAAGTCGGCTATTTTATTTCATTAAGATTGAGAAGCTCATTAATTAATTTATATTAATTCATCTTTTTTAGTTGTTAGCCGAATCGCCAATTAAACCCAATTTGGCTAAATTGTTAACTCGAAATGGCCACAATTGAAATTCTTTTTCTTAATAGCAATTCCAATCACTTCCTTCCATGTCTTCAACTCATATTAATTATATGTTTTGGGCTAATCACATTTCAACAGCCCAAACTTTTCAACAACCCTTGGTCCCCAAACCCAATTTCCTTTTTCCTTTCCAATTTCAGCCCACCAAATATACCCGACCCAGCCCATGTTTTCTATTCACAAAGAGAAACCCAGCATTAACAGCAACTCATTCCCAAAATTAACGCGTCAACAAACAGTAGCACCTTTCAACGTTCACAACGTCAACAATCAACAATGCAACGTGAACAAACCCCAACAACGACTCCAGAAGGCGTCACATAGATGAAAAGCAACGGCGAGTACACTGCAGGCTCACAGTGTTTACGCGTACAAAAAGTACGCTGCATTTTCTCGTTGCCTTCCTCTTTCCTTCGACAATTCGTACAAGCGCCAGTGCCAGGTGGAGTGATCCCCTCGCCTCGCTCGTCCTTGATCGAAATCAAGCGGTCATCCTTTTGTTTCCGTTGAAGAATTGTACAAGATTTGTACAAATGCCAGCCGTCCCAACCTTATCCTCGAGAGGGATTTTGATTTTCAATTTCACCCTTTCTCCCTCTAGATTTCCCCCCAAAATCAACCTTAATCTATCTTTATATAAACCCCTTCCTTCTTCATTGTTAGGGGTTGGGAATTTTGAGTCGATATAAGGGAAAGGATACATATAAATACATAGATTTTTTAGGCAAAAATAGACCCAAAAATTGATAAGTGAGATATAGAGTACTCAACTTACGGTTTCTTTATTGAACTCGACACTTTTGTTGTTTCTCAGTCTCATTTCACTGGTGGATTCATCTTCGTGATTAGCTCATTTCGTCTAGTTCGTTGTCTCGAAAAGGGTAATTTCCTCTCTTCCCTTACTTTAATTTGGTTAACAATCCATTTAATGAAGTAGTTGTCCATTCGTTTTAGTTAAGTTTGAGCTTGTCTCATTATATATGAAATGTGATTGAAATAGGAGTTAACTCGTTTTAGTCATGATTTGAGTTTTCAGTCGTTGGTGTGTTTTCTAAATATGTAGTTGACGACTTCACTGTATTATCTTTACACATGATTGTTCTATCTCATTTGTCTTATATATGTCATTCCAAATTCATGAAGATGTTTAGTTCATTTACTGTGTGTAAGCTTATCAAAAAAGATTCCTAATTTACATTTTTTGGTTTAAATCTTCTTGACGTGTTGTTTCCTTTAGGACCATATCTCTATTTGAATCTAAGGTGCTTGCTATATATATTCTCTTCGAAATCAGCTTAATGGCAAAGATTCTGCTCTGTTTCATGAAATTGTTATCTTAAGATTTCGTTTGTTTTTACAATATCTGTAGTAAGTGTTTAAAAAAAAGTTACTTTCTTGTTAAGTTTTGGTAGGTTTACCTTGTGAAATCATACCGTTTTAAATGTTTATTTATTAGCCATGGATGTTTAATCTTGCTAAAGGTTTAGTCTTCGTGCTATTAGAGCAGATTGGTACTTGATTTGGGTACTTCTTTTACTCCTAAAAAATAAATGTATCTGTTTGTATTTACTATCCTTTTTTTGCTTCTTCTTACAACAAACTACTTGTACCCCTTAGTTAGCTAAGTTGTCATTTTTTTGGCTTAAAATTTCTGATTTTAGTTCAAATATGAAGGTCATAATATCCTTGTTTGGGTTTTTCTTTGGATTACCTGTTAAGTTACAAGAATTTGAGTTGTTTTAGTTTTGAATCTGCCAGGAAAGAGCCAAGTTCGTTTATGCCGCTAATTTTGGCCTTGCAAACTGATTTCTTGAAAAGTTTTAATTTGTATTGGCTCTTTTAACATTGCTTTTAGTTTAGCTCTAAATGTTTGACTCTTCAATTTTTATGTTTAACTCAATTTGATTAATATTCTTTATCCTTTAGTTGCATGATAGGCTTACTGTTTGGATTCATTTCTTTGAGAAAATGACAAACACATCTATTTCTTCCCCTACTCTTTTGTTGAATTTATTGGTGTTGATTTGTTTCTTTATCCATGGGTAAAAGTCATGCAAATTTTATTGTTAGTAGTTCTTTTGAATTTCAATCTCTTCCTGCTTTTGTGTGGTATTTTAGTTTGTTGTTAATATTTGGTATTATTTGTTATGGTTAGATCATGGGCAATAGCCATCTTTCTAGGATCAAATACTCATTGTTGTCCTCTTCCGTTTAATTCATAGTTCTCTTTCTATTTATTTATCTTAAATATGTGTCTTGTTGTAGTTATATTTATGTTAGCTCTTCTCGTTTTATACATGCTGATTAAAATCTACAAGGGCTTGTCTACTGGCTTAATTGTTAGAATGTTAGTTTATAGTCGTATATTATTATTTGCTACTCCTTACTTCCTGTTTCCTTCTTTTCTTTTGCATGAATCTGCCTTGAGTTCCATGGACTTCTTTCCTCATTTGCATCCTGATTGGGCCACGAAGGCCCAATAGCATTATTTCTTGAGTCGGCCAGCCACGAAAAGTCAAAGAACAAGTCCATGAATTCAATGTACAGGTGTTTGGAGATGATATATAGTGTGATACAGCCCCCGGATGCAACAGAAGTAGGCCAAAGAAACCCCTAAATTTCAGAAATTGTATTTTGTTATTTTGGGCCTAAGCCCGCTTATTTGTTATTACTTGTTATTTCTTAGGACAGGTTGTGGAATTGAGCCTAAGGCCCAAAAGAAAGATATCTATTTTTGTTTGTTTAGGACAAGTATAGGTGATTCAAATGGGCCAAAGGCCCAAAATGAAATGGGCCCAAATGCTGGCAAAGGCGGACAAGAAAACCAGATTTGGGCCCAAGTCTTTTCCCCTCTTTACTTTATTGTGTTTGTTTTCTTGCCAATATCTGCTACTTAATCTTAAGGTTTAAAAAATTTAAAATCCCCGAAAGACACCCATTTTTTATTTAACACTTTAATTGAATCAGTCATCTTTAACAAAACTTAAAGAATAATTTTGCAAGATATCTTAGTTAGATAGTGGTTCCATACTTCCCCTTGTCCCCTTTAAAATGGTTCTAATTATAAAAATTGTTCAATTCAAATTAAGCCAAATAAATTTAGCCAAATAGTTAATTACCAGATAATTGCATATTAGGGGGCATTTCGGGTGCTTTCAAACCCTTTTCGAAATGCTAATAAGAACCCAGAACCCTTTTAAGTTTTCATTAGATTTTCTGTTTTAGTCTTTTGAAAACAATAGTTTTCTTAATCTTACTTTAAAAATTAAGTAGCGACTCTAAAATCAGTCTAAATTCATTTTTAAATAAAACAACCACGTCTAAGTAGAGTATTATTCATGGGTGTGAGTGGCAACACATTTTATGAATATGAGGCTATTGGATGCTTAGGAAAAATCTCACTTCTTCATTCTCCAAGTCTTGCCATAAATCTATAAGCTCTCTCTCTTATCCCTTATTCGATGGTCTTTAGGATGTGGCTATGATGAGGGTTTATGCTACTAGGAATGAGGGAGAAAGGTTGGTTGAGATGTCTATTATGGCTATGTGACTTGGTAAGATTTGAGATGATAGACTTTGAAGTTGTTTTTAGTATACATGAGGTTTAGAAAAGTTTGTGTTGGCTAACTCCCAAATGGGAGATAGTGTGCCTATCTAGCAAGGTTATTGTGTGGTTATGTTTAGTTATTGGTAGACCCGACCTAGTCATGATGAGTTTTGAAGTATGTTGATAAATTGGTTGAATAGGGTGTTTGAGTAATGCCTAGATGGGTTGAGTGAATAGACTCATCTAAGAAGGATAGAAGTGTAATTCACCATGGTTTAGAATCATTTTGTGTGGTGATATGATATCTAAGTGATGTTCATGAATTAGAGTTCCTAGAAATGTTCACCTTGAGAGGTGTGGTGAGTATGAGAAGTTTAGTCCCGATTTGTTAGGCTCATGTTAGATCTTGAGTGGGGTTAGTAAGGTTGCTTGAGAGCTTTAGTTAATTAGTGAGAACCTCTCTAATTTATAAGTACCGGTAGAGGTCTTAGACCGGTAAGTCAAGAAATTAAAGAACAAGAAAGTTGTTCCATAGATTGGTAAGGAGTGTTATTTAGTAAGGAATATGGTTAAGAGTGCTACTTCAGAGTCCAAAGGCCAATGAGATGTTCTGATGTCCTCACCATTTCCTTCTACTCTCATTCAAGCTTGAGATGATAAGTTCCTCTTGATTTGCTTGTATGTGAAGTCATGTGTGAATAGTATGTTTCCATCATTCTCTTATGTGATGCATGTTAATGAAATGCTTAGGTCTTGATAGAAATGACTTGATTGCATTGTTTCCTCATGTTGTAATGCATTTGAATAAGACTTGCATATAGACTTCATGAATTGATTATGAATATGCCTTAGTGGTTGGAGTTGAAGGGTTTCTCCTTGAATAGATGCTTTTATGAGAAGTTGCATTTTACGCTCCATGAGTGTGTGTTGAGCATGTTTTAGCTAGGAGATGTTAGTTCCTCCTTGAAAATGAGTAGATATAGGATTTGATGCATTATGGGTTAGTAGAAGTAGTTTTTACTCCCTTGTGTTGCATTGTGTGTGTTTAGCTTGGAATTTGAGGTTTTCTTCCTTGATTATGTGCATTAGATGTAGTGCGTGCATAATGGGCTGCTAAGTTAGATTTTAGACTTTATAAAGTGTTTAAAGTGTCATTCGAGGAAGAAAGTTCCCAAGTGGGGGATAAAGTAACATCTCATATTTTAGTGAGTTGAACTAGTGTGTTGTAAAGTCTTGTAGTGGAGTTTTGGAGTGTTGTATAAGGGTTAAAACTCAAAGAAACAGTTCCCATACTTAGAATGAAATGTTTAGGGGTTAAACATCCGGGTACGACTCCCCAAGGACCACCCAAGGGGTCCTTGAGGAGGACCCCAAAACAGGCCACTTTTGATGAGCCACGGTTGGCCATTCACGGCCAGTAGACTGGTCCACAGCCCATGGTTCATGGTCGTGGGTCAAGATTGAGTTGGCTTGCAAGTTTTAAGCCCCAGGTCCAAATTTTGGACCCAAACCACGTTAAGTAGACCCATCCACGGTCCGTGGATGCTGCTAATTTTTGGTAGTTTAGTTTTAAGTTAGGCTTTGAGGGTTAGTTTAGTAATTAGTTTAGGGGTTAGGGTGGACGTTTAGTTTATTAATTACCCTCCTATAAATAGTTAATATACCCCTAAATCTAAGTCATTAGCTCATTCATCTTAAGACCCCAAATTATTCCCCAAGAAATCCTCTCTCTAGAAGAAGAAGAAGAAAGAAAGTTGGGGCAGCAGATTAGGGCGATTTTCACCATTGATTCAAGCATTGTTTGGGGCTTTGATTGAAGGTATGTGAAGCTTAATCATCCATAGGCTCTTCCACCCATGGATTACCCTTAGTAATCCCTCAATTGTGAACTCAAAAACCCAATTCTATATAGGGTTGTGATTGCATTGTGGGTAGGGTTTGGGTGTGATTCCAATATAGTGGATATCACCCAATTATGATTGATTTAGCTTGGATTAATGATAATGTGATGATTTTATCTTTTTCTACGGTAAACCCTAATCTAAATTGATGAATGTGATCTTTATGGGTTTATACCATTAGAGGCAAAGTTGAAGGTTCTTATGTGATCTTCCTAATTTAATGTTGTGTATTGTAATTGATCAAAGTTAGGATCATATAATCATGAATGGAACTAGACTCTATTGTATGGGGTATATCTTGACTTGTAAAGTTAGAATTGAACCTTTATGATCAATTAAGACTAGAATCACCTAGTAATGAAGAATGTGATCAAACTACCTTGAAATCTAGGTATAAAGAAGAGATTAAAAAAGAAACCTTTGATAGTACAATTGTGATACTAATAGCTAGGTCTTTAGGGTGAAGCTAATGTGATTACCTAGTGTTGCTAAGGCTTTGAGAGTAAAGTTTAAAAGACAATAGAAGTCCAATAGGTTGAATTGTTGTGAAAGGTCTATACTCACCTAACCTACCTTAGGAATGCTTGATAGAAGAAAGTGATAGAATGACTTGAACATAGATTGATTGTCAAGGACATTCTTCCATGAGAGATGAGTGTTAAACAAGGCTTAACAAGTAAACCTTGAGGTGTATGTTTGGCCTCAAATGGATATTGAAGATGAGATGGAGTGTCACACAAGATAGGGTCCGGACTCCAAGAAGAAAGGAGAGCCACACCTAGTTGATGTAAGGACTATCCAAGATAAAGGGGGAACTCTTACGTATTAGAGTGTGGGTTTTCCCAAAGTTAGGTCTCATGAGATGGGAGCCTTCACATAGTTGAGTTAAGGTTCCTAGTAGCAATCTCTACATCCTATGAACTAAGACATGCTTTTGAAGCATCTCATAGTGTTCTAAAACATAATTGAACTAAGACTTACTTAATGAAGTACCTCATAGTGTTCAAAAGTATAAGTGGACTTAGACATGCTTAAGGTAGTATCTTATTGGGTCCATGTGAAGAAGGAACTTAGACATACTTAAGAGAGTATCTCATAATGTTCAAAGTATAAAGGGGTTTAGACATGCTTAAGTATCTAATAGTATCCATGCTAATAATGAACTTAGACATACTTAAGATAGTATCTCATAGGGTTCAAGTTATTAATAAACTAAGATGTGTTTAAGAGAGTACCTCGTAGTGTTCTAAAGTTAAAGAGAGGAACTAGGTTCCAAACCAAGAAGTGTTAGCATGAGGACCTAAAGGTAGTACTTAGTGTGTGTAGTATTATGGGGTGTTATGCATGCATTGCACAAGTATGACTTAGGGTCACTAAAGAGAAGTCTTGAGATAGGATTGGGCTAGAGTTGCATTTCCTAGTTAAAGTTGACTAAAGGTGATATAATGAGGCTAAAGTAGGGTAAATATGACTAGGATGACTTCAAAGATATGCTTAGTGTGAAGGGTAGTATGGGATGCCTTTCATGCATTGCACAAGTGTCTCTTAGGGTTACTTAGAAGTATGGTACCCTTATAGCATAGAGAAGCTTAAGAGTTGACCATGTACATATATTATAATTAAGATAACATGAAGACCTAAGTCTTGAATATGAAGGTGGACTATGCCCAAGAATGACCAAAGAGAGGTACTTAGCTTGGATGGTAGTATGGGATGATATCCTTGCATTGCACAATTATATTTGGAGGTGGCTTGGGAAAGAGTTCTCTTGTAATATGAAGGACTTAAGGTTAAGGTATTTAACCATGAAAGTCTAAGTAATGAATATGCCATGAACATGATGTATCTCCAATGCTCATTAAATATATATATATATATATATATATATATATATATATATATATATATATATC
>JAKRZT010022714.1:0-16243 GCA_029582215.1 Solanum sparsipilum
GACAATAATATTGAATATTGGTTTTTTAGTTTTACATTGGTTTAGACAATTAAAATACATAATCTAATTTTAATTTTCCTTAAATATTTAGTAATGTATCTAATACTTATTAAACTTATTTTAGCATGATTTAGTACTTTTAAATTATGATAATTTTCATTATGACTTTGCATTATTTATTTTATATGATGATTTCATTATTATTTTTTATTGAATATTTTAGTGTCATTATTCATCTCATATTTTGTGTTATTTTCTTAAGAAACACTTTAGATATAATTGTATGTTGGTTGGACTAAAGAAATATTTGGAGCACAAGTTAATTATATGTTTGTATGCAAACTTTACCAAAAAAATCCAAAAATCTGAAAAAATCCGAGGTTTATTATTTTGGTTTGATTTATAAATTAAAAAATTCGACACAATGGTTTGGTTTGGTATTTGAAAAACCCGAACCAACCCGAGGTTGAAAAACCCAAAAAAATCCGAATTTTATTAGTTTGGTTTGGTTTATAAAGTTAAAAATTTTACACAAATGGTTGGGTTTGATATTTGAAAAAACTGAACCAACCCGGTCATGTACACCCCTACCCATTACCACTACACCAAAGGCATATATAACTTTTGTAAGTGTGTCCAACTTTAAATATATATTCTTTAAATACATAATTTGTCATATATATACAATGTAAATTTTCGATGAAGGGTGTCCAATCGAACACCCTAGGGATGTGAGTACGCCACTGCTGACCCGGACAGTACGCTACAATTCTCACATTTCCGACATTATCCTACCATATTAATGATAAAAGTTACATCTAAGAAAAAATTACCTAACTAGACATACTTTACTACCAAATATACTTAATTTATCTATACTTCAAAAAAATTACACATAATATCACTTTTAATATTTATACCGTATAATTTAAAATATTTATTCATACACCCAAATCTCTTAAATAGAGTATTGAATAATTATCTTAAAATTTAAAATCCTTAATTAATGGTAAATTAGCAATTTCAATGTTCAATTTTTCCATCCATAAATTAGTTTCTGCTAAATTTCATCTGTGTTAACATCTTCTTCTTTGTGTCCATCCACTATTGTTTGTCAGGATAAGATCATGTACAATCCTTAAGAAAAATTTACTCGCTCCGTCCACTATTGTTTGTCAGGATAAGATCATGCACAACCCTTAAGAAAAAATTAATATAAGGTGTAATTTGACTAATATAACCCTACTATCAATCATTATTAAAATAGTTTGTACTTTTTTGAAAACTGTAAAAACAACTTTTTTCACATTAAAGAAGTCTTGTAACTTTAAAATGACTACTTTTTGAAACCAGTAGTTAGGTAATTATTAAGGGTAGGAATGGAAAAAAGTGACTAATTGTTTCTTGATTATTTAAATTGACAATCAATTTTGGACAACTATTTTTAGTATACCGGACAAACAATAGTGGACGGAGAGAGTAATATAAGGTGTAATTTGATTAATATAACCCTACTATCAATCATAATTAAAATGGTTTATATTTTTTGAAAACTATAAAAGTAACTTTTTTCACATTAAAGTAGTCTTGTAACTTTAAAATTACCAGTACTTTTTGAAACCAGTAGTTATGTAATTATTAAGGGCAGAATTGGAAAAATGACTAATTATTTCTTGATTGTTTAAATTGACAATTAATTTAGAACAACTGTTTTTAGTATACCTGGCAAATAATAGTAAACGGAGGATGTAACATATTTTAGAATTTCAAAGTTCACTTTTTCCATACACAAATTAATTTAATTAAGGAAAGGACAAATCTCTTTCCCTTTTTTCTTTCTCAGTGACTTTCCCACTTCCTTTTATTAAAGTTGGGGTGGGTGTGGCTCAACATTGATTCAATAATTTATTAGATGTATCGTGTGTACATGTATTTGTGAAGCTTGTTTTCTTTATTTTCAGTAAAAAGAAATTAGTTTTCTTATATTTAAGTAACTTAATTTTAGTAAGAACAATATTTTTTAATAAATATTTTTAACTAATTAAACATGAGAAAATCAAACATTTTTTCCTCTTGTATTTTTAGCTGTCCATTGTGTATGTATTATTGTGAAGTTTTAGTGCAGGGTGGGTAGGTGGTCTTTGGAGGAATTTTTTAAAGCTTTTGTCCTCCTCTGGTCTTTTTATATAGTTGATTCTTCTTCTTTTCCACTCAAGTAGGGTTCTTGATTTCTATATTAACTTCATAAATATTTAAAGATTAGTGTTAAAAACACGTTTTCTTTTGCTTTTTGTTGTGTGTGGGTCTACTTTAATAGTTCTCTTTTTTCTATTTAAATTATCATTATTCACGTATTAAAATATATTTACTTGAGTAAATAGTGATAGTTCGAAAAAGTAATAGTTGATACTTGGTCTAGTTAGTTTCATGATGGGTGTTAAGAACCATATTTAAAATAAAATAAAATTGATCAATTAAACATAAGAAAATCAAATATTTTTTGGAACATATTTTTAGCTGTCCATTGTTTATGTATTAGTGTGAAGTTTTGGTATAGGTGGGTAGGTGGTCTTTGGAGGAATTTTCTACTTCTTTTAATTAATAAAAATAGCCATAAACTTTTGTCCTCCTCCAGTCTTTATTTATATTTGTTGATTCTTTTTTTCCATTCAAGTAGGGCCATGTAATTCACTTTTTCTTTCTCACCAACTTTCCTCTTCTTTTATTTATTTTTAATTGTTTAAGGAATTTTCTAATAACAGCATTCCGTAAAAAGTGGTGTCTAGTCGTCTAATAAATGGTACTCTCACTTTTTTCCAATTTATACTTTTCTTTTTTTGTTCAACCTCTTCTCTTCTTTCTTTTTTAATTGTTGGATATTTTTTCTCCAATATGTATACAAGCAATATCTCTTTAAAAAATATGATTTTACGCCTCCAAGCCACCTTCATTCTTCAATTATATTTCATATTATTTTGTTTTTGGAACAAGATGACCCACAGTGTTTTTTAAAGTAAAGTTGTCTGCTTTCGTTGACAAAGAAAACCATTAACATAATTTACAATTTCAAAATATACTTTTTTGCATCCATAAATTAGTTTTAGGAGAGGGCCATCTGATTCACTTTTTTCTTTTTTGAAGGACTTTCCTAGTTACTTCTATTTAAGTTTGAAGAAAATCCTAATATAATATCGACTTTATTGATATCCCTTAGAACTCACCTTTGGATCAAAAAATTATTTCTCAGCTGAAAATAGATTAAATTAATAAAATAAGCTAAATTCAATGGCATATGAAATTTTTCTCAACAAATTATAAGGCTTGTTAATTTGAAACGGTAAGATAATATCCTAGCAATTTATTTGTGACTGATAAAACATGATGAATAGACTTCATTGCATTGATACATAACCAGTCAAAGCAATAAATGTAGGAAATTTCTTGGAAACTCTAATGTATATCAACACAATGGACCACTAAAAATTGAAGTACAAGCATGTACTAATGCAAAGAAAAAAAAGGGCGATTTATTTGTCATCGACAACGCGGCTTGACTTCATCCGTCCATTGTGATGGAAGGTAAAAATCCATCAAAAATAGTAGGAGAAAACTATCTAATTACACAAACATTTCTACCATAAATACTAGTAATAAATATATAGGGAGAGAGGACTGCGAAAGAGGGAGAGAGACGAGCGAGAGAGGAGAGAGGAGAGAGGAGAGAGGCGAGCAAGAAAGTCAACATATATCTTTTGATACTAGATACACATTTTTTTTAATACTAGATGCATTATGAAATATAAATACATAGAGAGAGGGAGAGAAAGAGAGTCAGTGTATCTTAGATACATACGAGTAACACTTGAATATACGGTGTATTTGGAACAAATTATACCAAATTTGAGCCACATATATTTTTGAGATACATGTATCTGGCGAAGTAAATATGGTACGAAAGAAGATTTCAAAAACTAAAATAAAAATACGTAAGTAGAATCTAAACTAGCGAGATTTGTATTGTTTGTTCGTAATAGTAATATGATCCAGTTTTTCTTTGTGCACCAACCATGACAAGATTTCAATAACATAAACAATGGAAGAATTCAAATGTAGTCTCTATTGATGCATGTCTACTGTCAAATTTACACAGTTTGTGAATAGGAATCACTGAAAATGGTTAATCATTGAGAGTGTGCTGAAGTATTCTATGACATCTTCCGACTAATTGCATCATATCTTGTAGTTGCATCATATGAGAGGTATTCATCATGCTTAACTTTAGCAATATAATATACTATCTTAATTATTACATCGGATAATAACAGAATACGAATTGTAGCAGAGTTATAAGCTGATGATAGATGTTTGTGTAGCTATAAATAATTTCATTAAAGGTAAAATAAGCATTTTAAAGTTAAATTGTGTTAACTTAATGTATTTTGAATAATGACAGGAAATCAAGGGAAGCAAAATATGCGGATGTCTACAAAAAAAAAGGCAATAAGATAAATCATCAGAGTGATTCAAGCAGAAGATCTGGAGATCATACAGCCTTCATCAAAGGAGGATAAATGGATACTACATCAATCAGATATCCATTTATCAGAAGCCAAAAAGGAAATGATAATCAAGATGACAAGGCAAATCAATTTGAGTCAATCAGATTACAAATCACTAGAAGCCAAACTGAAAAAACGAAATAGACAGCAACTCAAGATGGCAAGAAACATCAACAAAGGATCAACTCGTTGATCCCTAAAGATCACTGGGATTCGAAGGAATTTTGCACAAGTCTCCAACCAATTTTTGACTCAAGGCAGAACCAAAATTGGTATCTCAAATCAAGGTCTCAATCAAGGATTTGAAACTCCCTTGGGTTTTCTTATTAGAGCAAAAGTCACCTCAACACTCAGCCTATAAATCAAGAACTGGACAGACGACAAAACAACGCAACTTCACTTGAACTTATAATTGTAATCTTCTTTCATCTTTCATAAAGCTTTGTACACGTGAGTGAACAATTGTAAAAGAAAAAGAGAAGGAAAGATTCTGAGTGTAGGTTATACAAGTAGAGGCAGTGTCAACATAGAAACTCTGATTTGCATATCAGACAGGACTTGAAGATTGCACCTCCTGTACAAACAAGTTCGCAACAAGCTCTAAAGGAAACCCTTGAAACCCAAAGGGACTGGACTAGGCACCACATCGGTGATCCAAACCAGTATAAAAATATCTTGTGTCATTTTACTTTCAGTTTCTTATCTTGTTTTATACTGTGGAACTAACTTGCATGTGAGTCGACTACTTCTCACAAGAAGTCGACTGAAGGAATTTTAATTCACCCCCCCCCCCCTTTGACTTTCAAATTGTAACTAAATATAGATGAATAATGACTAAAAGAGATGACATATAAATTGGGACAGAGAAAGTAGTTAAGGAATCAAAACAATTATTAGTAACAATTTTCTTTGGAGTTTAGCCAAATATTTTTCTTAGTTATGTTAAGGGTGTAAAAAATTAAATATACACTTGTAATAACAGAGTAATATTTAATCTCGATATACCACATAATTTTCTAGCGAAGTGTGTGCACCAAACCACCCTTCACCTAAAGTGGCTCCGCCCATTTACAATAATTCCATTTAACTTCTCCTAAAATTTTGTTTCTTTCTCATTTGGGATACTCTTTTTCTTTGAAGCTTCATCCGCTTGTACTTTCAGCTGTTCATTTTGTAGTCCAGAGCCTAAAGAGCAAGTTTTTATTTTTTGCCAAAATTTCAAAAGGACAACAAAAAATTAAAGAGCAAAGGGGTGAAGGCACGTGATCCCCACACCTTAAACCAAATTTTTTAACGCGGTTAACAATGTAAAAAGGAAGGCACGTGTGAGGCCACGCCTTGTATGGCGCATGGCTCCCACACCTTTATTTCTTTTTAGTTTTCACACTGATCTTTTCGAGAGTTGGTAACCTTTTCCCAATTTTTGTTGGAATTGGTCAAGTTCATGCATAATTGTCAGCACTTTAATCCATGTCACAATCAAATATAAATGTGCGGAAGGCGTGAAGAAATTTCCTACTACTTACCATGGAAATTTACCAGTTGACTTCTCTTGTAGAACAATTACGAGTTACTTGTACGAACTTTTGACAAGGAGGAAAATAATCATCTTTTAAATTAGTAAAAGGCTAAAACATGGTGATTTGATCCTAGAAGAACTCTTGAAAGCTTTCAAATACTCTCAAGTTGCCTTGTCATTTTTCCTTAAATAATGGAAAGATACGTTGTTTTTTAAGCGGATTAAAAAATAAAAAATAAAACAAACAAATTGAAACGAAATGAGTATTTTCTATTTCCATCCAGAGGTGACAAATTTCTCTGTTTGTTACAAAACAACTATATTCTTGGCTTGAGAAATAGATTCGAAAAGAAGTTGGGTATGTAATAATCCAATCTTCCTGAACCTACAGATATTTATACAACTCCCGTTTTAATACAAGTGATGTGACACCTCTCTTGGAACCAATGTAGCTCAAGTGGTCGAGTAACTATTGATAGGAGTGTATGTCGTTTGTTTTTCTGTCATTCTTTCTGGGATTGGTTAAAAAGAAAAGTGAATCATATAAATTGAAAGAAATGAATTAGTCAATTACAATTTTTTCTAAATAATAACCAATCAAAAACAGGGACATGGTCCAATTTTTCTTACAGTGAGTCCAAAACCATAAATAAAAAGAATTTTTAGTTAATTACAATTATTAAATGGGAGATCGAATAATAACAATGATTCTGGTAGAGTCATAATTATTCCTTCATTCTTAATTAAATATTTTGAATTTGTGCCTTGATTATTGACTAGTCCTTGTTAGGAAGTGTTTTACCCTCGATGTAAAACCTCTCGAAACGAATGTGAATTAAGTCTGGCATCTATGCGGACACATAATACTAAGTAGAACTAACTCACAATAATTTGATTGAACGGAGATATTTTTCAAGATATAGCCTTTCTTTGTAGCTTCATGCACTTATATTTTGAGATGTCCACGTTGTGGAACCCATAGCAATAATTCAATTGGAGTAGACCCCGTCTTCCAATTTTTTTACCGACAAAACATGAAGACTAAACTTCATTTGCATTGAATATAAACAACCAGTCAAAAGCAATAAATGTAGGAAATTTCTTGGAAACTCTAATGTATATCCACACAATGGACTACTAAAAATTGAAGTACAAGCACATACAAGTGCAAAGAAAAAAGAAGGGCAATTTCTTAGTCATTGAGCTTACTGCACCTTTCGATTCATCAATGGCGTTAACAATACTCGTTCTTCTCACTACTCTATTTTTCATGGTTTTTTTCTCTATTTATATACGTCACTTCGCCGGTTCCGATGATGATCGACGCCGGAGAAATCCATCTCTGTCCTCGTCGTCTTCCTCCGCACACAGGTTGTTAGTTTTTCAGTTACTGTAATTGCTCTGAATTTTTTTTAATTTTATCTCATTCTATCGTTATTGTTAATCGTTACTCCCTCCATCCTAATCTATAACTTTATTTTTCTTTTCAGACAATTAATTGAATCTATGGCATCATCTTCTTCTTCTGCGAGTAATTCACAGTACTGTCCTCGATGGAAGTACGATGTCTTTCTAAGTTTCAGAGGAGTTGATACCCGGAATAATTTTACGAGTCACTTGCACAAAGGTTTAAAAAATAGGGGAATATTCACCTTTCTAGATGATGAAAGGCTAGAGGATGGCGATTCCATCTCAAAAGAACTCGTGCAAGCGATAGAAGAGTCTCAAGTTGCTGTAATCATTTTCTCAAAAAAATATGCTACGTCAAGGTGGTGCTTGAATGAACTAGTGAAGATGATGGAATGCAAGGAGAAAGAAAATGGACAAACAGTTATACCGGTCTTCTATTATGTGGATCCATCACATGTTCGAAACCAAAGTGAGAGCTTTGCAGAAGCATTTGCCAAACACGAATCGAGGTATAAGGATGATGTTGAGGGGATGCGGAAGGTTCAAGGATGGAGGAATGCCCTAACTGCTGCCGCAGATCTAAAAGGACATCATATTCATGACGGGTGAGTTGGAAACAAATAATTGCTTTTGATGAAAAAAAATAACAATGTGTTTCTATATATTACCCTGAACTATAATGTTTCCTATTTAATACGCTCTTGAACATTAAAAGTATGAAAAATACTTTCTAATACTTGACTTCCTCACATTGTCAACAATCAATCTCTAATTTATGTAGGATTGATCAATCAAAGGAAATTGAGCAGATCGTCGACCACATTTCTTCCAAATTTTGCAAGAGTGCTCGTTTTTTATCTTATTTGAAAGATGTTGTGGGAATACATGCTCATTTAGAGAAACTAGAATCCCTACTTCAAATGGAAATCAATGATGTTCGAATTGTAGGAATCTGGGGAACAGGCGGAATTGGTAAAACGACGATAGCAACAGCCATCTTTGATAATCTATCTGATCAATTTGAAGCAGCTTGTTTTCTAGGGGATGTTAAAGAAAATGCAAGAAAGAATCAACTGCATTCTTTACAAAATATCCTTCTCTCTGAACTGTTAAGAAACAAAGATGATTGTGTCAATAATAAGTATACTGGGAAGAACGTGATTCGAAGCAGACTTTGTTCTATGAAGGTGTTGATTGTGCTTGATGACATTGATGAAAGAGATCATTTGGAGTATTTAGCAGGTGGTGTTGGTTGGTTTGGTAAAGGAAGCAGAGTTATTGTAACAACTAGAAATAGACAATTGATAGAGAATAATGATGCAATATATGAAGTGCAGACACTACCTGATGATGAAGCTATGCAATTGTTCAATCAACATGCTTTCAAAAAGAAAGTTCCAGATGAGTGTTTTGAGAAGTTCTCATTGGAGGTAGTAAATCAGGCTAATGGCCTTCCTTTAGCCCTCAAGGTGTGGGGTTCTTTGCTGCATAAGAAAGGTGTAGATGAGTGGAAAAAAATTGTAGACCAAATAAAGAAAAATTCTAATTCAGAAATTGTTGAAAAACTCAGAATAAGTTATGATGGATTGGAGTCCATAGAGCAAAAGATATTTTTAGATATCGCATGTTTCTTCCGTGGGCATAAAAGAAAAGAAGTAATGAAAGTATTTGATAGATGTGATTTTGACGAAGCTGAATACAGATTAAATGTTCTAATTGACAAATCCCTTGTGTTCATCTCTAAATATGAAAGAATTGAAATGCATGACTTGATTGAAGATATGGGCAAATACATAGTGAAAATGCAAACAGATTTTGGCAGAATAATGAATGTTGAAGATTTCAAAGAAGTGATGATGGACAATATGGTAAGTAAGCTAAACAATTCAATAGTATTCATATTTCAAACATATATATATATATATATATATATATACACACTCTGTTCCTCTAGCTTCATATACTGACGCACAAGTCATTTAAGTTGTTTATCCACACTACCTAGTTTGTTTATCCCATGTTAATAAGTTATGAATTACCACTTAATATATTTAATCTTATATCATTCTTTGGATTAACTTGAAATTTATACAATATTTAATTTGTTCATACTAATTTAATCAATAATTTTTTAAAAGCTAATATCACCCATTTATTTACCCTAAGTAATTTTTTATTAGTAAAAATTCATAAATGAAAAAATAAAATTCAGGAGGGCCAAAACTTAATTACCTTACTAATTCACTTGATCATTATTTATTTTTTTCATTTATAAGATTACAGTTATTGACACTATTTAGGTTACCATTTTTGTTTTATGAGAGCATGGGAAACTTTTTAACTTGAGTCTAATAAACTTCTCCAAAAATGTATCATTATAAAATAAAATTAACTACGCAAAGCATTTCTCTTAACTAATATTTGTACCTAAAATTTTATTTGATGGTGCTGGCTCTTCAAGTACAATAATAAATAATATAAAACATGACAAATTTGTAAGAAAACAATGATATTGATAAGTGGATTGTACATGACATGTTGATTCATGATCTTTTTATAGGGGGCCATGGCAGTGGAAGCAATCTGGTTTACTTATTCTGAAAAACTATGCTTTAGCAAAGAGGCAATGAAAAATATGCAAAGGCTTAGGATATTACGCATATTTCATGATGACGGATCTTATAGGGTGCCCTACTTGACTAAACCCGACTCCAATTTCCAAGATGGCTCCATTGAGTACCTTTCCAACAACTTGCGTTGGTTTGCCTGGATTGATTATCCTTGGAAGTTATTGCCAACAAATTTTAATCCGAGAAGGCTTGTTCATCTTGATCTCCGATGGAATTCATTGCATTATTTATGGAATGAAACAGAGGTACCATTCTATTTGAGATACTTTCTATTTTTAATTGTCCTAGAATTATATATGATTCTTGTGTTTAAATTAAATAAGTTATTTATTCTATTTCATCACTCTTTCTGTGTTTTGAATAGCTGAAGCAATTTCCATCTCTACAAAGGATAGATCTAAGGTCCTCTAAAAGCATGAAGAGAACACCAGATTTCAAGGGGATGCCAAATTTGAAGTATTTGAATCTAGAGTTTTGTACGAGTCTTGAAGAAGTTCATTCTTCCCTCAAGGATTGCAAAGAACTCGTTGAGTTAAATTTGTCTTTTTGTTCAAAACTTGAGAGTTTTCCATATGTTAACGTGGAATCTCTTGAATCTTTGAACCTAACAATGTGCCCTAGTTTAGAGAATTTTCCAGAAATCCATGGAAGGATGAAGCAGGGAACTGCCATAAAGATTATGATGTCATTCACTAGGCTAACGGAACTGCCATTATCTATCGTTCATCTGCAAGCTCATCTTACAGAGCTAGATGTGAGTGGCATGGGTAACCTTGTATCTCTTCCAAGCAGCATTTGTAAGTTGAAAGGTTTGGTGACGCTAAATGTGTCATACTGCTCAAAACTTAAAAGCTTGCCAAAAGAGATAGGTGATTTAGAAAACTTGGAGGAGCTTGATGCCAGCTATACTCTAATCTCACTTCCCCCGCCTTCCATCGTCCGGTTGAACAAGCTTAAATCATTGGGTTTTCAAAAAAGAAAATCAGAAGATAATAGATGGAAGACTTCCAGAAGACATTGTCTTGTGTACTTTATGTTCCCTCTGGTGTATGAAGGGTTACTCTCATTGGAATCTCTGAATCTCAGCTACTGCAATATAATAGATGGAAGACTTCCAAAAGATTTTGGATCCTTATCCTCTTTGAAAGTGTTGAAGCTCAGTGGAAATAATTTTAAGCATTTGCCTCGTAGCATAGCCCAATTTGGTGCTCTTGAATACTTGATCTTATCAGATTGCAAGAGCCTTCCACAGCTGCCAGAAGACATTGGATGTTTATCCTCTTTGAAAGAGTTGAATCTCAGTGGAAATAATTTTGATCATTTGCCTCAAAGCATATCCAAACTTGGTGCTCTTCAATACTTGGACTTATCAGATTGCAAGAGCCTTACACAGCTGCCAGAAGACATTGGATGTTTATCCTCTTTGAAAGAGTTGAATCTCAGTGGAAATAATTTTGATCATTTGCCTCAAAGCATATCCAAACTTGGTGCTCTTCGATCCTTGAACTTATCAGATTGCAAGAGGCTTACACAGCTGCCAGAATTTCCACAACAATTATATGCAATATGTGCAGATTGGAGAAATGATTCATTTTGTAATTCGTTGTTTCAGAATATCTTATCATTGCAGCATGACACCTGTTCTTCAGATTCCTTGTCACTAAGAGCGTTTCGGAGTTCAATGGAGGATATCCCAAGTTGGTTCAACTATCAGGGAATGGGCACAAGTGTATCAGTCAATCTGCCTGAGAATTGGTATGTAAGTGATAACTTCTTGGGATTTGCTGTATGCTATTCTAGCGAGTATTCTATTGATTGCATCACAGCTCATTTGATTCCCTTATGTGATGATGGGATGCCGTCGATGACCCAGGAATTTGCCTTATCCAACAATTCAGAATTAGACGAACCTGATGCATGGAATATTTATTTTTTCTTGGTACCTCTTATTGGCTTATGGAATGCATCTAATGCAAATGGAAAAACACCAAATGACTATGGGTGCATTGAGTTTGATTTTATTGATGATTTTGGAGAAACAGATGATGATTCTGGAGAAGAGAAGAAAATTGGAGTTCGTTTGTTGTATAAAGATGAAGCTGAGCTTCACAATGGGATAAGGAAGAGCAGATATGAAGAAGAGGCCACTTGCTCCTCTTCTAAGAAACAAAGGCAGCTCTCTCCTACAAGCTCGGGATTATAGATTAAATATAGGTAGGTATATAGCTCATGAAATTGTGTTCTCTGTTTATATATAAATTATTTCTTCTCATTCTTTCTTCTATCAGTAATCAGCAGCGAGTTTGGGGACACTGCCTATGAAGGGAACATGTACGTACAATTTGGGTTGGCAAAAGTTCATTCTTTTTATAATTCACTAGGGATATATATAAGATTTCGAAATATAATCACATTTTCCATTTCCTGACAAATACATAAATTGCAGAAGCTTTGGAATCCAATGGAACTCAAATAATTTCTCCCCAACCATCAAGTTCTACTGAAGTTGCATAGTCTCCATTGAAATCTACTGTAAAATGTTACATTCTTATTCTATTTTAATAAGTGCAAGAAACACATGTGATTAATCATCTCTGAAATTAATGTAATCTAATTAGCAAAGAAACACTGCTATATAATTGAACCCCTCCCTGTCCTCATTTCTTGTTCAATGTATTGCCAATGTCAAGCACGAAACGATATTTCACATCTGATTTCAGAAGACGTTCCAACGCGGTGTTCACATAGTCCATTGGCACAACTTCAATATCTGGTGTTATGTTATGGGCCCAGCGTGTTTTGACATTTTTTTCAAGGATAGTGCCACATAGGCCGAAAAGGGGTAGAAAATTAATTTAAAAAAAAGTTCGGGGGGGTAAAAGGACCTTAGTAAAGGTTAGGTGTGTCTCAGGGATTTTGGGCATAGGCTGGGGGTACTTATGCATTTTCCCTATACTTTAATCTAAACTTTATTATTGAAATCATGCACAAGAAATTATTGTCCGATGCTTACCCATAAGTAGTGGAAACACGGGCAACTCCACCGGTTTTTCTGGTGCACCAACCATAACAAGCTTACCATGAGATTTCATCAACCTAAGCAATGGAAGAATAGGGTGCACCGCAGAAACAGTGTCGATAATCCCATCCAATGTAATTTCCCATCCAATGGCCAATTATAGACTAAGAACCAAATCAGGATTGCTTTCAAATAAAAAATATAATGTGAAAAATTGAAAAGATACAGAGAACAGGAAAACTAGCTAGTAAATATTCTTCGCCGAAAAACTACTTATGTGTATATAGAGTGAATGTTGAATCCTGTTAGCTTCTTTGTGCCTTAATATTTTTGAATCTCGTTAGTGAAAATTCTGGTTAATAATGTTGGATCTAACAATAAAAGAAAATAGACAAGAACAAATTAATTTACCCAGGCACCATCGGGTACTTGCTATTTCCCCATTCATTTTTGAGTTGATGAAGATCAGAATGACAAATTCCACAATACATAACTTTAAATTGCACATCTTTCTCACCTGTCACCCTGTAACCATTAACACAAAATGATCATCATCAAAGTTACAATAAAACAACAACAACAAATTCAGTATAATCATACAGGTGGGGTCTGAGAAACGGAGTGTCACTAGCAAAAAATGATTTTTTTTAGAGGCAGTTGCGAGTGACAATTACATTTTGGCACTCTTTGTAAATGTCATTAGAGCCTATAACGACATTGGATCCAATAACGAATAACTAATATTGATAAAAATTTCAACACTCTTTGTTAATAAACATATTTATTGTTGCTAAAAACTATTTTTATTATAGCATATGTACGCAGATGTTACCCTAGCTACCTTAGCTTATAGAGAGTTTGTTTCTGATAAAAATGAAAAACACATCATCAAAATTAAAAATAATAATTTGTACCTTCTTGAAAAATTGAAAGGAGAAAGAACTCCAGAAGTGTCTCTAGTTGCCCATCCAAATGCCTTAATTGGATGTTCATTTTCAAATGATTTTGCCATTTTTTCGTTTGAAAAATAAAAATATTTATGTAGTGTATATATAGTATAAATTATAATAGAGAAAAATGTAGAACAATATGAATGATACAAAAATGCTTATGTTATGGTCTTTATTTATAGGATTTTGAGTGAAAAATATGTGACGTTATCGATGAGGTGTAACAACTAATGACTTACTTAAACAAATTGGATTTTGACTTCTTTTTTTGTGGTCGATAGGTGTAGAATGTTCTTTAGTCCTAATTTACAGGACTTTTAAAAAAGGTTTCACACTGTGTTTTTATTCGGAAGTGGATTTAGAATTTAAAATTCACAAGTTTTAAAAATATTTTGAACTTTTTAATATTATAATGTATTTAGTGAAATCTTATAATGAGGTCGACGAAAGTCAAAAAATGGAGTGTACGCAAATCACCTTATTCTTAATTTCTATGTAGAGGTAGAGAGACTATTTTTGAAGGATCATTGGCTCGAAAGCTATATATCAATAGGTATGAAAAAGGGAAAATGACAATTCTTTTGTCAAGATGAGAGCTCTCTTGCCATGTCAAGCACTACCAATCACCTCTTATTTCGCAACCGTCGTCTTTTAGCTGATTGTCATGCCACATGGAGAAAGCTGTCAAGCATTGAATGAAGGGAGCTGGGACGGTCGGGCAAGGTTGTGTAAATAAAACAACTAATAAGAAAACGATGATAATTACAAAATAGTGCAATAATTTAAACTTGTTAATTATTTTTTTTTCCTTAAATTGCCCAAAAAGAAAAAGTTCTTTAAAAGCTTTTCAAACGTGAAAAACTTAAAAAGTTAATATAGTGACTAAAGAATATCCACGTAGATAATGTGAAAGTATAATAATTAGTCAAAGAAAATAAAAACATAAAAGTGTGAAATTTGGACCAATTAATAATTGCAATTTTTTGACATATTCCCACTATTTTAATCGAGTTATTTCCCCCCTTTTTCCCACTACTTTTGTTTTCTTTTTTGGTCTTTTATTTGGACGGTATAATTTTAAATATTGAATGCAGATAAGTTTTTAATCGTTTGGACACTATCACTCACTTGTTTGATATTTACCATATAGTATTTATGCGAATTTCTTTTTCTATAAGAAAGTTTTTATTTGCATTTAATGTTTACACCAAATAAAATTAATTAACTATAGCAATTAAAAATTGAAGTAAGAATACATATCACGTATTTGTGATTAAGGGCCTGTTTGGAAGGACAACCTGGTAATTGGATTTTGTGTAATTGTTGTAATTACATTGTCTTGTCCTGTTTGGAAGGACATGTAATTACATGGTCAGCAGGTAATTGGTGTAATTGGTAGGGGTAATTACACTCTACAATTCACAGGCAGAGGCTGTGAATTGCTGGTAATTACATGGTGTAATTACCACCTGATTACTTTTTCATTTTTTTTTAATTTCTATTTTTATTTTTATTTTGTTTTAAACTTCTATTATTTTAATTTCTTTTTATTTTTATTTTTATTATTCTAAAAATTTGTAAAAGTCTATTTTTTATTTTATATTATTATATTTCATTTTATTATTGTTCTCAACCTTACTTTACGTGATTCTATGTAATTTTCTCGTATTATCTATTTCTTTATGCCATGTTTATTTTCTCATTAGCATAATTTTATTAGTGTTCTAATTTTTAAATTAAAATAGAATTTATTGTTAAGTAAGGTTATAGACTTACGTTTTCTTTTGAAGAAATAAAAATAAATCATATTTATTGCTATGTTAAAATTTGTTATAAGAATATTATGTTAAATTTTTGTTTTGAATTTATTACTTATGTTATATTTTCAGTTTCATTTATTTTAGTTATATTGAATTTACATTGCACGTCATTTTTTAATTAGACTTGATAGATTATATTTTTGTCAAACATTTAATAATTTATGAAATTTTATTTATATATTACTATTCTTTTATCAAACATGCATTTCACAATGTTCGTAGAAACTTCATACTTTTAGTTGTTACGATCAATTCAATTGAAATATATTAATTTGAAAAAATATAAATCAATTATTTTTTCATAATATTAGTTACAGTAAATATGTTTATTAATTA
>JAKRZT010022715.1:0-24906 GCA_029582215.1 Solanum sparsipilum
ATTTAAAGTTGACCCTTACAACTCACTAGTTCAAATGACTAGTTTCCGGACGTCACGGTCATTTCTCATCATTTCATCAAGTTCTCAACTCCAAACTCGCATGTGAGGCTCTAGTTTCACTAGTTCATTTTTAGGGTCGTTACAGGGGGCTGTGAGTTGTCTGAACTTTCCCCCATATTGGTGCTCCATACTACTCCCAAAATATGATACTAGCTCTAATATTTAAAAACATACTTCTTTCTGTGATTTGAGATAATTGCTCAAAAACTTAGCTCAGAGGCTATCTCGAAATTCAAAACTTTCTCTCTCGCTTAATTGTCAAAGCATTTACTCTTTACTGAAAACTAGCTCAAAGGCTCTTTGGAAACCTCAGTTTTGTTTCTTGTTTAAATGTGAAAACATTTTAAACTCTTTGGTAATACATAGTTCCCATATACTCTTTGAAGAAATGAACTTCAATCTTTACTCTTTGCTCTTTACTCAACTTGAACTTTAAGTTCTAAAACAAAGTTAAAACGTTTGAAAAAGACTCTTGCATAACTCTAAGAACTCCTCTTGACTTGACTCTTAACTTCTCTTGAGTTTGATATTAAATTTCCTTGAATTGAATTATGGATTCAAGGCTCATGATCTCATGTTATGGATGATTTCATGTTGTTTAAACGTACCTTAGAGTGTAGGAATCAACTAGGAAACATAGGTACGTTTCAAAGGAACTAGTACGTAAAGAAGGTGGAAAAATTAGAAGGATTGGCGTCCCTAATGCTCTGAGTGGCGCGGGGTGCTCGGAGAAAAATTCAAGAGTCTGGGTTGGGGCGCACTGGCTGGCGAGGTGCCCCAGGGCCCTAACTTCAGACTCTGTCTTGGGGCGCTCTGAGTGGCGCCGCGCCCCAGACCTGTTCCCTAGAAATTTGACGAATTTCCTTGGTCATTTTTCAACTCTAAACCCTCTAAACCCTCTAAACTCAATTGGGTCTTCCCCAAACACTTCGATTCGACTACATAACCAAAATATGCTAGAATCAATTCTAAACAACATCTAGTTTCATGAATTTTGATCAAGAACTTCTCAACAAACTTCAACAATCAAGAACCCAATAGATACTTCAAACAATCCATCAAGAACTAAATTTCTAAACCTTCAAGAACCTAAATTCGCTAAAATAAATCATGATTGGTGCATGGGTGAACTAACCCAACGCTATGTGATCTCACATACCTAGTAGGGATCACCCCTTGATGAAATCCACAAGCAATTCTTCAAGAACTTGACGATTTCCTTGCTTCTCCTTCTCTTTTCTCCTCTTCTTTTCTGTTCTCTCAAAACCCTAACTTGTTTTTCAAAAGCATAAATTAAATCCAATTAGTTTAGACCCCAACTTAATTACCAAAGACGAAATTAATTAATTGGGTGGTTAAAAGACCATAATGCCCTTCTAAAATCCAATTTTGACTTTCCTTATCTAAACAACCCAACTTCAAATGGACATATCTCACTCATACGAACTCGGAATTGAGTAAACTCGGCGGCGTTGGAAAGATAATTCCAATATATTTCCTACGGTATCTAGAATCACACCTAACTTCTCCTGAACTAGGAGTTATGGTTTTTTGGAGTTGACTTAAAACTTAAACTTAACATAACTTAACCAATTTTCCAAATTTTCATTCCTTTCAAAAATGACTCTTTCTCATTATAGCTCTTTCTAGTTACGGGGTGTTACAATATCTCCCCCTTGGGAACATTCGTCCTCGAATGAGCTTACTCTTAGTAGGCTAAGGGAGTAACATCAAACATGTAGTTCAAACACCCAACAAGCACAACACAATTACAACATGCCAACTTATAAATAAAATGTCAAGAAAAGAATTAGCACCTTCATTTGGAACTTCTCCAGATTCGAAGAGATGTGGATATCTCTTCTTCATATCCTCCTCAGCTTTCCAAGTGGCTTCCTCAACAAACCTATTCCTCCAAAGAACTTTGACTGATGCTACCTACTTTGTTCTCAACCTGTGAACTTGGCGATCTAGAATCTGAACAGGAATCTCCTCATAAGATAAGCTATCATTGATTCCAATATCTTCAGTTGGTATGATCAATGAAAGATCACCCATGCACTTCTTCAACATGGAGATGTGAAATACTGGATGAACCACTTCTAACTCTTGGGGTAGCTCCAACTCATAAGCTACATTGCCAATTTTCTTGTATATTCGGTAAGGACCAATATACCGGGGACTAAGTTTATCCTTCTTACCAAACTCCATAATACCTTTCATGGGTGAAACTTTCAAGTAGACCCAATCATCTACTTCAAACTCTAACTCCCTTCTCCTAACATCAGGGTAGGATTTTTGACGACTCTGCGCCGTTTTCAACCTCTCTTGAATAAGTTTCACTTTCTCCATAGATTGATGAACTAAGTCTGGTCCTATCAACCCAGCTTCACCAACTTCAAACCATCCAGTAGGAGATCTGCATCTTCTCCCATAAAGAGCTTCATAAGGAGCCATCTGGATGCTAGAGTGGTAACTATTGTTGAAAGCGAACTCGATGAGAGGTAGGTGATCATCACAATTACCCTTGAAATCAAGCACACAGGCCCTCAACATATCTTCTAAAGTCTGGATAGTGTTCTCTACTTGCCCATCTGTTTGAGGATGAACGGCAGTACTTAAGTTCACCTTTGAACCCAAACCTTTTTGGAATGACTTCCAAAACTGTGCAGTAAATTGCGCACCTCTGTCTGAAATAATGGAGATCGAAACTCCATGAAGTCTAACTACTTTGATATGCCTTTTTCAATTGAAGGAACAAATCTATTTGCAGAGTTCACCAGCTCCATACACCTCTGGTGAAATAAAAGTGCAAATCTCTTGTTTATTTCATCAAATAGAGCGACAATGGGAAACTTGTTTTCAACATCAAACATACCATTCACCGACTCCACAATCTTTGACGTCATAAAGTTATATCTACATAACAAAAACAATCGATCAAAAAATATAAAATTACAATAAACTCAAAAAATATAGTATAGACAATAATGTACCTAGTTCTCAAGCAAAATGCCCTGTTCCATGTGTGGAATCCAATACGTTCAAGAGTTTCACTCGCCTTTGGTACTGAATCTCTTAATTGATTGAAATGGTCATTGAATTCACATCTATCGTACGCCTTTGTTGATTTATAAAAATAGGATACTACATTTGAATTGTGAAAGTAATTTCGAATATTTTCTCCAAGGTAGAATGCAACAACCATAATAAGATGCAGAGTAGATAGTCGGAACCATCTTTCGAATACTTGGATGCCTATAAGAAATAATGCACAACTCATCAGTATGATCTACATAGCTCTCATCTGTTCAAAAAAAATATTATATGAGGCATCAGATTCTTTGTCCACAACACAAAAAGCCACTGGAAATATATGATTCTCAGCATTATGTGCAACTGCCGATAGCAAAAATCCTTCATACTTTCTCCATGTCCCATCAACGACTATTAATTTTCTCTTTTTTTGAAAACCAATCATCCAAGCGGCATATGTGATGAGTCCACAAATTGGACTCATTTAGGGCTATATTTTAATAGAAATTGTGTGCTCAAATGCTTATTTTACCTTAATATCTGATGAAAACCCTTAAGTTTCAGGTATTTGAAGTCTGAAGGAAAGCATGGACACTACGTCGCAAAAAGGAATGAAAAGGATGAAAAGAATGAAGAAATGAAGGCCTGAGGATCGCCAAGTCCACTTGGTGAGTTGTCGAAGGATCTTACCTCGCCTTTTGTTCCAGTGTGCTGAGGCCTAAAGGAAAAGATCAAGTCGGCGGAGAAAGGGAGCAACCTGTGCATCACCGAGTAGTTTCGCTAAGCAGTACCATGTCACCCAATGACACAAAGCACGACGATGCTGAAGGTTGGTGCAAGATAGCGATGAAATACATCAAAGGGTGATTCGCCGAGTTGATCGGCGATTCTGACTAACGACGCCGAACGATCCGCTGCAGCACAAATCTGTGAAAACTATAAATACTAGTTAGATTTTTAGTTTTAAGGGTGGAACCATATTATAATTTTCACATAGAGTCCAACATTTAGTATATTTTTAGAAATTTTTGATTTTTGCTTCAGGTTTGAGAGGGTTTTGAAAACTTGATGAAGAAAAGGGTTTCATCTTCAAGATTTGTAGTTGGGTCTCTTGGATTCTTCATTCTTGGCCTATAACAAGACTTAAATCTTCATACCCATTTGAATGGAAGCTCATTTAGCTATAAATTTCTATCTCTTGATGTGTGGCTAAAAACCCCAATTCTTGGGGTGTGATTTACCGAATATGGGTTAAGATAATTGTTGGGTCTTGCTTGCTGATAGTTTAATCGTAGTTTAATTGTGATTTTGTTTAGTGGTTGTGGATGAATTTAATGAATTTGTATTTGCAAATACAAGTTTATTTATGTGTTTTCGGGTTGCGAGAGAGAGAGGTCGTAAAACTAAGACCACTAAATTAATGGCCAGTGTGAGTGGGTCGACATGAGGTTCAGCTCGAGAGAGTGAACCCTAGTCCCATATCCACACACTCAGCTTGAGAGAGTGAGTGAGTTAAGGCGAAGGCTGGTCTTTATGTGGCAAATGAGTGTCCAAAAGGAACGCATTTGAAACGGGGTAAGTTGCGCGAGAGAGAGCTTATACCCCTTAAAGTCTAACCTAGTCACAATTATTCTATGAATCTTCTATCGAAAGCACGTACCCAATAATCTAGATTAAATATTATCGTCACATCACAAGGGTCTCCTCTCATTATTTAGAAACCCTTGTTTATTTTGCTATTTTTACTTACTTACTAGTGACAGAACCCCCCATTGTTAATTGACGCTCTCGTGTCCCCCCTTTAATTTAAAATGTTTTTACTCATTAATGTCTTTAGCTACGACTAGTTAGAACTAAATTTTATTTTTCTTTAAATTCTCAAAACCACTCTCTTGGGATGATCCCAACCCTTGGTTGGGTTACTAAACTATTGTGCGATCGTAGACACTTGCTTCGGAAGTTGTCTTGATTACACAAACATCAAAATGGCGCCACTGCCGAAAAGTGGTGTTACATGAATGTTTTTGGTTTTAGATGAATTTTTCTTTTGGTAATCATAGTTTACTAACTTTATTTTTAGTTTTGTTTTCCTTTGAATTTGTTGACGTAGATAGGTGCCCTAAGCATGGCTGGGGGAAATGGTGACAACTCGGCTGAGATGAGCGAAGAAGTCGAGAGGGACTTCGAGTTAACCGCACTGGTAACTCAGCTGAACAAGTTGCCCACCAAAATAACAGAAGTGGAAACCAGTGCAAGAGTCAAGGGAGGTACATACCTCCTCATGAGAGGAAGCAGTCTAGAGATCGGGAGAACAATCCTATCGAGGACACACTCCAAGTCATTCTCCAAAAGATCACTGAACAAGATTGAATGTTAGAAGAGATGAAGGAGAGTATTGAAGTGTTGAATCAAATGGTTGGCTCTCACCCTAGATCAATCCAGTTGATCAGGACACTCCTGAATTATGTGGTGCCTCCTCTTCACTTAAATGAACTATTAAGGTTACCTAGTAACACTAGGGCCAACCCAACCAATGGGGAGTGAGTAAGGACTCGAGTCGAGCCACGACGTTAAATAAGGCTCTTCTTGGGAGGCAAGCCAAGTTTTTAAATGTTTTATTTTTCTTTCATAAATAATGGTATGTTAGTGGTGAAGGTTTGACTGAGGAAAGTGGTGAAAAATACAAATTGGCGAGAAAATGGTAAGTCGGCGGATCACCAAAGAGGTCGGCGAGCCCGACTTGACCCGCCGTTTGGTTCAATTCAAGGTTAAGTCAGAGCTTGTAAAACTCGGTGAACTGACAAAGCAGTTCAACGTGTCACTGACAAGGTTAGTGACCTCGATGTAGATCGTCGTTTTGACCCCCAAGAAACTATAAGAACTTTAGAAATCGGCGGGGCAAGTGATCACTCGGCGAATGTGACTAATGTCGCTGAACCGGCGCGAACTAGATGGTTTATAATGGCCAAGAGACTTCAAATTTGAAATTCTTCACTTCCCCTCGCTTTTGAATACCCTAAAATCACACTAAGGTAGTATCTTCTTAAATTTAGCATTTTTCTAGCATTTTAGTTTGGGACTTGTGCTCGGAATTAGAATACTGTGCCGCCTATATTTTCAAATCGAATTTAATAAATATTGAAGGTTGGTTTCCTTTTCCCACTTTTACATTTAAAATTTTTTGACTCATTTGCAATACTTGTCTCTTAGTGATGTGTGCTAGGTCTCTATGGTAGGATTAGAATCCTTCATTGCCTATTTTAACTTGAAAATCTTGCCCGTATGGTTTGACTGTCAAGTACCCATAATTTTTGTGCTTTTAATGAGCTGGGTCGTTCTTGCGTGTTGTTAGATTGATTGGGTAAAGTCTAAGTAGCCCACCTTTGTGCTAAATGATGAAAATTTTCTCAATGATAGAGCGGGTGACACCGCTCTTAAGATTAAATATCGTCAAATGGCCAAATGCGGCAAATCCAGGAGAAATATGAGTATCCCGGGGTGATGGATAGCATGGGTCTTGGTTGAACTCCATGAGTACATGCTTTGACTCTATTTTTGGGGGTTGCGAGATTGAACGTAAGAAGATGGGTTGAAAATAGGCATGTTGGGTCGATTGGTAAGCTTGGACGACCTCGCTGAACGACTCAGCGGCTCGCCTAAAGTCCCCATATCACCAATAATTGGGCGTCTTGATTGATATGTGATACTGCGACTTTCGGCTAGTAGTCATAGGGCGCTGAAAGCACGCTGCAACTCACCAAAGGTAATCTTATCGCCCTTTTGTCTGCACCCCTGAGTCTATGTTGCACTGCTACTTTCGGCGGATAATCGCTTACTCGCCGAAAGTATTTGGCGATTCGCCGACTAGGTTTTCCATCACCGAGTCACCAAAATTTGCAAGATAAACCCTTTGGCGAGAATGCTCTAGTTTGACAAAGAGGTTCGGTGATTCGCCGACTGGATCGGCGAGTCTTTCGGCAATAAAATTCTCTGTGCTTATGTTATTGGTGTTGTAGGTCTCGCCTAATCTCTTGATCTTTTGCAGATATGGTACGTACAAACTTAAATGAGCCACCCCAGAGAAAAGCTAAGGGCATTACAATAAATGAAGAAGGATCAATTCCTCCACAGAAACGAAAGCAAAAAGCATATAGCAAAGAAAGGGGTAGCTATTAAGACCCAAGTTGAGTGGTCTGACCCTGGAGACGAACAACCCTTGATTCACCGACAGATTAGGCTTAGATATAGAACTCAATCAACACCCACCAAAGTTTCATCAGCTGCAACTCCTCCGACTACTGAAGCAGTGCCAGCTCCAGCACCACCCCTAGTGGACCCTGCACTCCTCGTAGCTCCACCTCCACCTAGATTGCTGAGAAGATTGAAAGGCGATGGTTTACGAACCATTCTAGAAGAAATATTACTATCGGTGGAAGGCTTGGAAGGTAAGCATACTGAGGTGCTTGACATGCTCAGGTATCATGGGTTCAAGCAGTTCACTAGGCCACGGGGCCTTTACATTCCTTCTTGGGTCCAGGAATTCTACTTAGCCTATGGAGAGTTGGTCCTAAAAAATAAGAAGAAGGCTAGTGAGTTCCGACCAGTGAAGTCGGTTATGGTTAGAGGCAAGGAGGTAGAGTATCACAGTGAGCATATTAATGTTGTATTAGGTCAATCGTTGCACTCGATACTACCCTACCAGGGTTTGCCTATTGTTTCGTCACTGGATGGTTTGAAGGGTTGGTTAGCTCAGATGATTACTGGCATCATCCCGAGTGGATGGATGTGGGAGCTCCCATTGAGAAGAGGGATATGAACATCGCCTCTCGGTACTAGTTTGACTTCATCAGCAGCACTATCATGACATCCTAGAACAAGTCTATTATGTGTCATCCTAAGGTGGCTTGCCTTGGTTCTATCATGGCCAGGAGGCGGATCGATATGGGATTACTGATTTCACAGGAGATGGCCATGAGAGCCAAACATAAATTGATGTCTCTGCCATTTCCAGTTTTGGTCACTGAGTTGTGCCAACGAGCTAGAGTACCTCGTGACACTACGAGAGATATTGAGGTCACCCCATCTTCCTCCGCCAATATCCATTGTATAGAGGTAGAGTTCACACAAGAGGAGGTTGATAGGAGGAGAGCAGCTTCAGCAGATACTTCTCCAGAGATCATGTTGACTCATTACCAGCAGAGGCACCTTCGCCTACTCCGGCCTCTGAGTCCTCAGGTACACCTGCTCCTTATTCCTCTTCCTCATAGGCTCCAGGTGTTTCCTCATTCTCCCAGCCTGCCAGGATCACTCAGGCCATAATCCTGAAGATAGGGCAGTTGGCATATTCAGCTGATGTGAGAGCTACTCGACTAGAGAGGTGTGCCCCGGAGATGATCAACAGAGCCATACTAGCAACACTTATCCCTCTTCAGACTTCTGTCAATGCCTTGACAGTGAGAGTTATGGCTTGTGAGAGCAGACATGGGGAGGCCTCGGAGGTGATGGCTTTAAAAGCTGAGATTGCGAGTTTGAGGATGGACGTAGACTATCTTAAGTCTACTGAATTCACACTAATAGAGAGGGCAGATGATGAGGATGCTCCTGGGACCACCAGAGATAGGCAGGGGGATGGCGCAGAACATGCAAAGTCGGAAGCAAAGACCGCGAGGAGTTGATATTAAAGTACGCTAAGGAGACATAGAAGAGCAGAGATGAGATCATATTCAGAGAGTTGCCAGATCTCATAGAAATGGTTGTGCAGCCGGTGATCCAGACATTGCCGACTGAGACGTCCACAACAGCTCCTAGTGGATCTGGCATTGCTATTCAGTCTGAGGCTACTCCGGGCACTAATACCCATATACAGACTGCTACACTAGCCACCGAGACCCCGACAGAGAGAGAGACTGCATACACAGGACCTTTCTTCACCCCCCTCTCTATCTTATTATATTTTTACTTTTGATACTTTTATTTGTATTTGAGGACAAATACCTTTTAATTGTGGTGGGTTGAGGCCCACACCTTTTGTGTTGATAGTTGTGTTTTGTGTATATATTTGGGTTGTTCTGCTTTCAATATTGTGCTTTATCTGCTTCTATGGATGTTTGAGCTTATGGCGCCTTTTATATTTAATTCCAAAACTATTTTGACCTCTTTGACCCTTTCAAAATAATTTGAATTTTCACACATTTTTTTTGCCACCCCTCGTGTGTTGAATGTGGTTATTTTGTTGCAAAATTTGAATCTCGATTCCAATCAATATCGATAACTTGAATAGTGCTCTCAATCGAACGTACATGAATGTACGCCTACGATGAGGCCAAATAAAGTTACATAGACAATATGTGAACTCTTTGCACTTCGTTGTGATTAGCCATTTATCAAATTGATTCTCTTGTGATGACCGTTGCACACTAGTGAAAGTGTGGAGTCTTGTTTGACTTAAGTGTCGATGCCTAGTGTGATGAGCTTGCCTGTGAACTATTCATGATAGATCCTAGAATTTGCCCCGTTGGTCCAGTCAACTAAGTGAAGCTTTCTCTTGATATGATCATAGGCAATTTTGATGAGTGTGAGCTAATTTGACATATACCTCTTTTGTGACCCACCTTGTGAGTGTGTGAACCAATTTTGAACACCCCTTGAGCTTTCCCTTTTCTTTGGAAGAAACTTGATGAAACAATGACCTTTATTTATCCATCGCCCATAATCCTCAAGAAGTTGTGGTTAGTTGAATACCCAACTTAGGCCAAAAGCCTAAGTTGGTGGGGTCGTAAAAAGAGAAGGCAAGTCAAAAAGTGCAAAGAAAGTCCCTCTCACCCATGGTTTTGAGGAAAATGGAACGCCTCCATATAAAAAAAAAACAGAGAGAAAAAGAAAATGAATGAAAAAAATGTTGTGGAATCAAGTTGAAAGATACAAAAGAAATGGGGTTCCCAAACAATCCATGAAAATTGAATAAAAGGATGACTTATAAGCACTAATGAAAAATATGAAGGAGGAAGGAAAGAAAATGTTGTGAGCACCACATTTCATGAGGATGAAAGTCACTGAGCCTAAATGACCATACCTTTGCACTTAGCCTCATTACAATCCTTGAAAAGACCTTTTTGATCTTGTGAAAGCTGAAACAAATGTTGATTGGAAAATACAGGCAAACCTATGGGTGAAAGCATGCATTGTGTTCATCTTTGTGAGTGTGAGAATTGCATCTGATTCCAAAGCTTTAAACTGTGAAATCATTGTGTGGATGTGGAATCATTGTTTGTGTGAGGGCATTTGAACACTTTAGTTGAGCTTTAACTTGCATTTGAAGCAAGTATTGTGAGCATGAGATTCATTGATAGTGGTGAGTCACAACTTGAATCTTTGAGTGCACATTTGATCTTTGCATAAGTAAATCGAGTCTTGTTGTGTGAATTCACGATTAAGTCTTGTGTAGCACTGTTCGAGACACCCTTTTTGAACGGCTGAACTTGAGTATGCTTGCGGACAAGCAAAAGTTTAAGTTGGGGGTGTTGATGAGTCCACAAATTGGACTCATTTAGGGCTATATTTTAATAGAAATTGTGTCCTCAAATGCTTAGGAAATATTGTCACCAAAAAATGTGATGCGAAGGACCATTCGGCGCAATAAGTCGGGATCGCCGATCCACTCGGCGATCCATCATTTGGTCAGTTTCATCGCCTTTTTGCTTTTGCCTTCAGCAACTTCAAGTTCTGTAACTTTGGGCGATATGGTACTGCATCGCGGAACCGTTCGGCGATTCCCCGACTTCTCCTTTCTATTGCCAACTTGATTTTCTCCTTCAGGGCTTGGCACACTGGAACATTAGGCAAGACCATGGCCATTCGGCAACTCGCCCAATGGTTTAGGCGATCCTCATGCCTTCTTTTCTTCGTTCTTTCTGCTGCCTTGTTCCTTTTTGCTCATTTATGTCCATGCTTTGTTCCTCAATCCAAATATCTGAAAATCAAGTATTTACATCAGTTATTGGCACGAAATGTGCATTTGAGGACACTAAATCTATTAAAATAAAGCCCTAAATAAGTCCAAATCGTGGACTCATCAACACCCCCACCTTAAACGTTTGTTTGTCCTCAAGTAAAACTCAAGTTCAGCAATTCAAAAAGGATGTCTCAAACAATGCTACACAAGATTCAATCATAAATGCACACAAAAAGACTCAACTTACTCATGCAAGGATCAATTGTGCACTCAAAAATTCAAGTTGTGACTCACCATTATCAAAGACTCTCAAGTTCACAATACTTGCTTCAAATGCAAGTTCAAGCTCAACAAAGGTATTCAATTGCCCTCACACAAAGAATGATTCCATATTCACACACAATGGTTCACAATTTAAAGCTCCAGAATCAAATGCAATGCTCACACTCACAAAGATGAACACAATGCATGACTTCACCCATAGGTTTGCCCTTATTTTCCGATCAACAATTGTTTCAGCTCACTCAACATCGAAAAGGTCTTTTCAAGGCTTGTAACGGGGCTGAGTGTAAGGGTATGGTCATTTAGGCTCAATGGCAGTAATCCTCATGAAATGTGGTTTGAACAACACTTTCTTTCCTTTTCTTCATCACTTTCATTCGTGCTCACTAGTGACCCTATTATTCACTTTACATGGACTGTTGGAAACCCCATTTTCTTTGCACTTTCACAACTTTATTCCACAACTTCTTCATTCTTTTTCTTTTTCATTCTTTTCTTCTTTTTCTCTTTGTTTTATGGAGGGGTTCCATTTTTCTCCAAAACCATGGGTCAAAGGGGACTTTCTTGCACTTCTTGATTTACCTTCTCATCACACAAGGCATTGACACCAATGTCAAACAAGACTCCACACTTTCGCTAGTGTGCAATGTTCATCACAAGAGACTAAATTTAATACTTGGCTAGTCACAACGAGATTCAAAAAGTTCACATATTGTCTATACAACTTCACTTGGCCTCATGTAGCTGCGCATTCATTTTTGTTCGATTATGAGAACTATTTAAGTCACTGGTGTTGATCAAAATCGATACTCAAATTTGCAAGAGAACAACCACGGAGGTTGTGCTTAATCCGGCAACTCGGTGTTCGAGAGAAACCAAGTTGATTCAGTGTAAGTTGCTCGAGAGAGGATTTACCCCTACTATAGTCTAGCCTAGTCACAAATACTCAACAATTTATTATCAAAAGTATGTACCCGATAATTTAGTCTATCTCGTATTCCTTTCACATCCCAAGAATCTCGTCTTTCTATCTCATTTTCGTATATTTCTGCTAATTTTAGTTGTTAATTAATACAAAACCCCCATTGATAATTGACGTTTGCGTCACCCCTTTAGATTTAGTATGTTTATATTCGATAATATTTATAGCTATGACTAATTAGAACTTAATTTTATTTTTTCTATTAATTCTCAAAACCACTCCCTTGGGACTCGACCCCAACCCTTAGTTGGGTTACTTTACTATTGTACGATCGTAGACACTTGAATTTGAAGTTGTGTCTTGATTACGCAAACATCAAAATGGCGCCGCTGCCGGGAAGTGGTGTTATTTGAGAATTTTTAGTTAAGTAATTTTTTTGTTTTTCTTAGTTGTAGTTCTACTTACCTAATTTGTAGTTTTGTTTTATCTGCTTGTGTAACTATTTCAGGAAAAATGAGTGAGAATGAAAGCTATGGGTATCAAACGAATTACCCCCTTTTGAAATTGTTGAACCTTAGGGACAATCTCCCTACATTCAAGCAAGTAAGGGGTGAAACCATCCAAGAGATGTGGCTGAAATTCCAGGCAGTGCTACACCCATGCCCAAATCATGGGATGTCTGATAAAGTGTTGCTGGAGTGCTTCTATAGGGGCCTTAGACCCGAAAATAGAAGTACCGCTGACCAATATTTCGAGGGTTGTTTGCTACAACAACCCTACGAAGTAGTAGCCAAACTCCTCGATGGCATGGTTATGACGAACGAGGGAACTAAGAGAAAACAAGAATGGGCTACAATGTTAAATCGACTGAATTTCTTAACCAAGAAAGTGACAAAATTAAAATTTGAAGAGCGGTCCACAAAAAAGGACAAGCACTTCCCCATTCGAAAGTGTAAAGAGGGGAAGAGGCAGGAAGATAGGCAAAATGAAGAAGCCCTCTCACTCATACAACACAAGATTGAGGGACACGACAAAGTGTTAAATGAGATAAAAGAAAACATCAAAATACTGAATGAGACGACTACCTTAAATTCCATGATTATTCAGCTACAGGACGCCCAGATAAATCAATTGATATCAAGTCATTGTTCACAGCATAATGAGGAGTCGCCAAGTGACACCATGGCCGACTCCGAAGATGAGAACTAGGTGTTGACTTGCGTCGTACCACGACGTCAACTAAGGCATTGTTTGGGAGGAAACCCAAAAACCTTTTTTCTTTTATTTATGTTCTGGTAAAATAATAGTGTGTTGTTTGTACAAGTTGAAGTGTGGAAGCTGTTCGAAAAGTCTAGGGTGGCGAGCAACAAGTCCAGTTGACAAATTACCGAGGAGGTCGACGAACCCAACCTAATTCACCATTTGACTCAAGACATATTCAAATCGTAGTCTGTAAAACTCGACGAGCCCAAGAAATTATTAGCGTGTTGTCATCCCCGATGTAGACCGCAGTTTGGACACCACATTAACTGGAGGTCCTGTAAAATTCGGTGAGGTAAATGACTACTCGGTGAAACGTCGAGTGGTTCCGCGATCATGACTAATATCGCTGAATATGTGAGAACTGGACGGTTTTTCGAGCCACATGTTTAAAAAATCTAATTCATTCACTTTCCCTCACTTGTTATCTTTCCAAACTCACACCTGCACAATATTCTCTATATTTTGTGCTATCTCAAGGTGTTGGTTATCGAGTTTTGCTCAGAACAAGGATTACATTGCCTCCTAGCATCTCAATATCAATTTTGTCAGCATACAAAATTGGTTTTTCAAAACCCCGAGTTTATTTTTGATAAATTTTTACTCTTTTGCAATGACCTTATCTTGTTGAATTTTGCTGGACCTCTCTGGTAGGATTGGATTGCTTAGTTGCCTATTTATATTCGATAATCTTGCCTATTTTGCCTAGCATGTTGAAATCCCATTTTCTAGTGCGTTAAGTTGAGTTAATTCGCGATACGTAATGCTTGTTTGTTATGGGTCATATTCGAATTTGTGTTGTATGTGCTTAAATTGTGTTTTCAGGGGTTGCGGGGCTGATTTCGAGAAGTTGGGTTGAAAATGGGAACAACGAGTCATTTCGGTGAGCTAGGTCAAGCTCACCGAATTACTCAGCACTTCGCCTAATTTCCCCACCTCGCCTTTGATATTATGATGTATGTTTTGTTGGTTTCTGGACCTTTCGGCGAGAAGCATAAGGTCGTCAAAAGCACTCGGCGAATCACTGAAAGTCTTCTTGTTCACCCTTTGTCTGCACCTCTTGAACCTCTACTGCACTGAAACCTTCGGTGGACAACCCCTTGCTCGCCGAAAGTATTTGGTGACTCGCCAAAAGGATTGGCAAGTCTGCCTACAGCTGATTGTCCTTGTTTTGTTAGTCTAATATTTTATAACTTTACCTCGAAGCTTTGCAGACATGGCTAGACCTAAAGTTGCAGGGAGAATCATGCCACCCCGACTAATACGAGCACGGGATTTCCAACTAAATAGCGAAAGGTCGAATCCTCCCAAGAAGGAAAAGCAAGAACATCTACCTGGAAACAAAGGAAAATGCAAGACGCTCAGTGCTAACAGGATGACTAACCCACGATACCCCTCTATCCTTTCATGGGCTCGAGGATTCTACACAGTTGTCCATTCCTTTTTGGCAGCTACAGACTTGGACAATCTCAGTAAATCTGACACAGTCGGATCTTCTGAGGTGACTCTGAGCACTGATGCCCAGTCAGACAGAGCGACTGCGTAGATAGGATCCCCTCCTTACGTCCCTCTCTATCTTTCTTTAATTTACATTCGAGATATTTTTGTTATTTGCATTTGAGGACAAATTAATTTTTATTTATGGTGGGGTGAGGCCCACTTTTGTGTGTGCTATTCGTGAATCATGTTTTGTTTATGTATTTGGGTTTTTGTTCTTAAATTGTGTTGACACTGCTTTCGTAGAAGGTTTGAGATTGTGACTCCTTTTGCTTTAAATTGCAAATGATTTTGACCCTTCTAAAAAAATTTCGCTACCTCTTGTATGTGTTGAATGTGTCTTTTCTCTTGCAAATTTGAGTATCGGTTTTGATCAATATCGATGACTCAAATAGTGCTCATAATCGAACAAACATGAATGTGCGGCTACGATGAGACCAAGTGAAGTTACATAGACGATATGTGAACTCTTTGCATCTCGTTGTGACTAGCCAATAATTAAATCAAGTCTCTTGTGATGATCATTGCACACTAGAGAAAGTGTGAAATCTTGTTTGACTTTAGTGTTGATGCCTTTTGTGATGAGCTTACTGTGAACCATGCATGATAACACCTAGAATTTGCCCCATTGGTCCGGTCGACTAAGTAACCATCTCTTGATATGATCTTAGGCAACTTCGAAGAGTGTGAGCCAATTTGACATATACCTCTTTTGTGGCATACCTTGTGAGTGTGTGAACCTCTTTTGAACACCCCTTGAGCCTTACCTTTCTTTGGATGAAACTTGATGAAAACAAGACCTATCTTAATCCACTATCTATAATCCTCTTTATTTGTGGTTGATTGAATAGCCAACTTAGGTCAAAAGCTTAAGTTGGGGGTGTGATGAAAAGATAGGGGCAAGTCAAGAAGTGCTAGAAAAGTTCTCTTACCCATGGTGTAGAAAAATGGAATCCCTCCATACAAAAAAAAGAGAGAAGAAAAGAAAAAGAGAAGAAAAGAATGAAAAAGAAAAAAAAAGTTATGGAATGAAGTTATGAAAATGCAAAAAGGAATGGGGTTCCAAATAATTCATGGAGAGTGAATAATGGGATGACTTATGAGCACTAAAAAAATGATGAAGGAAGAGGAAAGGAAGTGTCGTGAGTACTAGATTTCATGAGGATGAAAATCACTGAGCCTAAATGATCATACCTTTGCACTCAGCCCCATTACAAGCCTTGAAAAGACCTTTTTGATCTTGAGTGAGCTGAAACAATTGTTGATTGGAAAATACGGGAAAACCTATGGGTGAAAGCATGCATTGTGTTTTCTTTGTGAGAGTGAGCGTTGCATTTGATTTTGGAACTTTAAATGATTAAACCATTGTGTGAATATGGAATCATTCTTCGTGTAAGGGCATTTGAACACTTTAGTTGAGCTTCAACTTGCATTTGAAGAAAGTATTGTGAGCTTGAGATTATTTGATAATGGTGAGTCAGAACACAACTTGAATCTTTGAGTGCACAATTGATCTTTGCATGAGTAAAGTGAGTCTTGTTGTGTGCATGCATGATTGAGTCTTGTGTAGCACTGTTCGAGACTTTGAACAGCCAAACTCAAGTTTGCTTGAGGACAAGCAAAAGTTTAAGTTGGGGATGTTGATGAGTCCACAATTTGGACTCATTTAGAGCTATAATTTGATATAATTTGTATCCTCAAATGCATATTTTGTCTCAATATCTGATGAAAATCCTTAAGTTTCAAGTATTTGGAGTTTGAGGAAAACTATGGACACTACTTGGCAAGAAGGAATAAGGCGGCTGAAAAGAACGAAGAAATGAAGGCCTGAAGATCACCGAGCCTAGTTGGCGAGTCGCCGAGCGGCCTGGAGATCGCCTTTTGCTCCAGTGTGCTGAGCCCTGAAGGAAAAGGTCAAGTTGGCGATGAAATGAAACAGTCGGTGCGTCATCGTGCAGTTCCGCGAAGCACTACCATATCGCCCAACGACCCAAAACGCGAAGAGGCTGAAGGCTAAAATAGGAAGGCGATTAAATCGACCAACCGGTGGATCGCCGAGTGTATCGGCGTTCCGACTAACTTCGCCGAAGGGTCCTCTGCAGCACAAATATTCAAACACTATAAATACTTGTTTAAATTTCTAGCTTAGTATCATATCACTATTATTATTCGAACTTTTTACAGTTTTTAGATAGTTTAAGTTTTAGAGGATTTTGGAGACTTTGTTCTAAGACCTTGAAGATTCAAAAGGTTTCAACTCCAAGAAATTGGACGTGGGTCTCAAAGATTCTTCACTCTTGACGTGTTTTAAAACTTAATCCTTAATACCCAGTTGATGGAAACTGATATTGGTATAAATTTTTATCTCTTTTACATGTCTAGCTAAAACCTCAATTCTTGGGATGTGATTTTGTGAAATGGGTTAGATTATTTGTTGGGTCTTGCTTGTTGATGGTTTATTTGTTGTTTAGATGTGATTTCGTTTAGTAGTTGTGTGTGAACTTAATGGAATTGTAGTTGCAAATACGATTTCATCTTAGTGTTTTTGACTTGCTCGAGAGAGATGTCGTACAACTATGACTACTAAATTGATAGCCGGTGGTATTGGGTTGACATGGGTTCAGCTCGAGAGAGTGAATCCTAGTCCTTCTCCCACACATTCAGCTCGAGAGAGTGAATGGGCTAAGGTGGAGGTTGTGCTTAATGCAGAAACTTGGTGTTCGAGAGAAACCGAGTTGATTCGGGGTAAGTTGCTCGAGAGAGAATTTACCCCTACTATAGTCTTGCCTATCACAAATACTCAACAATTTACTATCAAAAGCATATACTCGATAATTTGGTCTATCCCGTATTCCTATCACATCCCAAGAATCTCGTCTCTCTATCTCATTTTCGTACATTTTTGTTGTTTTTAGTTGTTAATTAATACAAAACCCCCATTGATAATTGACGCTTGCGTCACCCTTTTAGATTTAGTATGTTTTTATTCGATAATGTTTATAGCTATGACTAATTAGAACTTAATTTTATTTTTCTATTAATTCTCAAAACCACTCCCTTGGGACTCGACCCCAACCCTTGGTTGGGTTACTTTACTATTGTACGATCGTAGACACTTGAATTGGAAGTTGTGTCTTGATTACGTAAATATCAGTCACCGATCGCGATCTAGTCCACCGTTTGGACCCCCACATTAACTGGAGGTCCTGTTAAACTCGACGAGGTAAGTGATCACTCGGCGGGTCACCCAGTGGGTCGGCGAGCACGACTAATGTCGCTGAATGGGTGAGAACTAGACAATTTTTAAAGGCCAAAGGTTTAAACTTTCAAACTCTTTCACTTGCCCTCACTTTTAATCTTCCAAAACTCACACATGCACATTAGTTTCTATATTTCTTGCTTTTTTAGAGTGTTTTAGTCTTTGATTGTGTGTTCGGAGTAGATTACTTTGCTGCCTAACATTTCAATCTTGTTTAATCAAATTACAAGATTGGTTTTCCGAACCCCGAGTTTATTTTTATAGAATTTGTACTCATTTGCAGTGATCTTATCTTAGTGATGTGTGTTGGGTCTCTATGATCTTAATTGTTGATGTATATGCCTGTGTCAATGTGAAAATCTTGCCTATAATGATTAGAATGTTGAATTCCCATAATTTTTGTGCCTTAAAATTGGTTAAATCTTGTGGGGTTGTGCTTGCATGTTGTTGGGTCTAGTCGGGTGAAGTCTAAATAACCCATAGTTGTGCCAAATGAAGTAATATACCCAATGATAGAGTGGGTGACGTCATTCTTAAGAACAAAAGTCGGCAAATGGCTAAATTTTGAAAAACCAGGAAAAGTCTGAGTAGCCCGGAGTAATGGGTGTAATCGGTCTTGCTTTAATTTGATGGGTGCATGCTTTGATTTCATTTTCAGGGGTTGCAGGGTTGTATTCGAGAAGTTGGGTTGAAAGTAGGCACGTTGGGTCGTTTGGTGAGTTGGGTCGAGCTCGCTGAACCACTCGGCGGTTCGCCGAAGTTCCCCATCTCACCTTTAATTTCATGCTATACTTGAAGTTTGATTATGTCACTTTTAGTGAGAAGCTTGAGGTTGCCGAAGGCACTCGGCGACTCGCCAAAAGTCTTCTTGATCGCCCTTTATATGCACCCCTAAAACCTTTTTGCAGTGTAACTTTTGGCGGGTGAATCCTTGCACGCCGAATGCTATCGGCAATTCGCCCAAAGGCCTTCCCATCGTCGACATGCCACATTTTTCTGTGAATTTTGAGCCAATCCTTTCGGCAAGCCCGATCTAGCTAGCCAAAGTGATTGGGGACTCTCCGAACGGTTCGACGAGTCTGTCTGCAGCTATTTTTTTTTGCATTTGATTAAATGAGTTTTAACTTATTCCCGATGTTTTGCAGACATGGTAAGAACAAACATCGACATGCCACACTGAAAAAGAGTACGGGGCATCACAATCAATGAAGGGGGATCAAATCCTCCAAAAAGAGGAAGCCAAGAGCTTCCACCGAGAGACAAAGGCAAGGGCAAGAGGCCCATATCTGACAGGGTGACTACTGACTCCCAGGCAGCTTTATCTAAGCCTGAGGATGACCAGCCTTTGCAGTCTCGGCGGGATAAGATCCGTGCTAGATCTCACCCTGACTCCGCTAGAGTCCCTCCAATTCCCAAACCAGCAGACTCAATGCCAGCTCCGGCACCTCTTGTGGCTCCAGTGCCACCAATCATCCCTCCTCCTAGGCTTCTCAATAGGTTAAAAGGTTACGTATTGCGAACAATTCTGGAGGAAAAGTCATTATCTACAGAAGGCCTTGAGGGAAAATACTCTGATGTGAGGGAAACCCTCCGCTTCCAACGGTTTGAGCAGTTCACCAGGCCCCAAGACCCCTATATTCCTTTATGGTTCCGGGAGTTCTATACAGCTTATGGTGACCTAGTTCTAAAGAGCAAGAAGAAGGAAAGTGAGTTCAGGCCACTGAATTCGGTCATGGTCCAAGAAAAGGAAGTCGGGTGCAATAGTGAGTACATTAACATTGTATTGGGTAGAGCTCTGCATTCTACACATCTTTATGATAGATTACCTATCGCTCAGTCCTTAGATGAACTGAAGGGCTGGTTGGCTCCATTGATTTCTGATACCACCCGAGGTGGATCAAGGCAGGGGTTCTCATAGAGAAGAGGTATTTGAGTATTGCTGCTCGTTTATGGTTTGGCTTCATTAGCAGCACCATAATGTCATCCCATAACGAGTCCATTATGCGCCATCCTAAGGCAGCCTACCTTGGAGCTATCATATCCCGGAGGAGCATTGACGTGGGACTCCTTATTAAGCAGGAGATGGCCATGAGGGCCAAGAAGAGGCAGACTTACTTACCTTTCCCAGTTTTGATCACGAAGTTATGCCGGTGAGTCGGAGTCCCCCGAGATGATACAAGAGACATTAAGGTAACACCTTCTTCCTCCACTAATAGGAGGGGGGAAGCTCCGGTGGATATATCCCCGGAGGTGAACGTCAATTTTATACCTGCAGAGGATTTTTGCCTACTCCTGTCCATCAGGTACTTCTACCCCTTCTACTTCTTCACAGGTCCCGGGTACCTCCACCTTATCCCAGCCAGCAAAGATTATTGTGGCGGTGATCCTGAAGATGGGGCATCTGGCCCATTATACTGATGTGAGGGAGACCTGGCTAGAGAGATTTATACCCTAGATGATTGAGGCTGCTATTTTGGCTACACTGACCCCTCTCCAGACTTCTATTGACACTCTCACCACGAGAGTAAAGGCTTATGAGAGTAGGCAGGGGAGACCTCCGAGGTGACGACTTTGAAAGCCGAAGTAGAAGATTTGAGGAAAGGCGTAGACTATCTAAAGTCTACTGACTTCATTACTAGAGGTTACAGATGATTTGGTTGCTCCTGAGACTTCAGAGATTCCTCCGGCTACCATCGGAGATGTGCATAGGGATGATGCAGTAGTTGATGAGTCGGATGCAAAGATCAATGAGGAGCATATAGAGATACGGGAAGCGAGCATATACGGAGATTTACCAAATCTTGAGGAGACGATTATGCAGTCAGTGATCCAGACATCGCTGACAGAGACGTCCATGGCAGCTTCTAGTGGAGCAGGTCCTTCTGAGGTGACTCGAGGCACTGATGCCCAAGTCCAAATTGATGCATTGGGCACTGATGCCCCTGACAAGTGGAGTGACTAAGTAGGCAGGATCCCTTCTTTACCTCCCTCTTTGTCTTACTTTATTTTGACTTTTGGATATTTTTGCTTGCATTTGAGGACAAATATTATTATTTGTGGTGGGGTAAGGCCCACTTTTTGTTACCTTTTGTGACTTTTGTTTTGTGTATATATTTGGGTTTTGAACTATAATTGTGTGTTACACCGCTTTTGTGGATGATTGAGCCTGTGGCTCTGTGTTCTTAATTGTAAATGATTTTTGGACCCTTCCAAAATAATTGTGCCACCTCTTGTTTGTGTTGAATGTGGTTGTTCTCTTGCAAATTTGAGTATCGGTTTTGATCAACACCAATGACTTAAATAGTGCTCATAATCGAACAAAAATGAATTCGCAGCTACATGAGGCCAAGTGAAGTTGTATAGACAATGTGTGAACTTTTTGTATCTCGTTGTAACTAGTCAAGTATCAAATTGAGTCTATTGTGATGAACATTTCACACTAGCGAAAGTGTGGAGTCTTGTTTGACATTGATGTCAATGCCTTGTGTGATGATCTTACCGTGAACCATGTGTGATGACACCTAGAATTTGCCCCGTTGTACCGGTTGACTACGTGATGCAATCTCTTGATATGATCTTAGGCAACTTTGAAGAGTGTGAAACAAATTGACATTATACCTCTTTTTACGGCCTACCTTGTGAGTGTGTGAACTCCGCTTGAGCACCCTTTGAGCCTTAACCTTTTCTTGGAAGAAACTTGATGAAACTGTGACCTTTCTTGATCCATTACCCATAATCCTCATGATTTGTGGTTTGTGTGAATAGCCAATTTAGGCCAAAAGCCTAAGTTGGGGGTGTGGTGAAAACAGAAGGTAAATCAAGAAGTGCAAGAAAGTCCCCTTTGACCCATGGTTTTGAGAAAAATGGAACCCCTCCATATAATAAAAGAGAGAAAAACAAGAAAAGAATGAAGAAGTTGTGGAATAAAGTTGTGAAAGTGCAAAGAAAATAGGGTTTCCAACAGTCCATGGAAAGTGAATATTGGGGTGACTTGTGATCACGAATGATAATGACGAAGAAAAGGAAAGAAAGTGTTGTTCACACCACATTTCATGAGGATTACAGCCATTGAGCCTAAATGACCATACCCTTATACTCAGCCCCGTTACAAGCCTTGTAAAGACCTTTTTTATCTTGAGTGAGCTGAAACAATTGTTGATTGGAAAATAAGGGCAAACCTATGGGTGATATCATGCATTGTGTTCATCTTTGTGAGTGTGAGTGTTGCATTTCATTTTGGAGCTTTAAATTGTTGAATCATTGTGTGTGATTATGGAATCATTCTTTGTGTGAGGGCATTTGAATACCTTTGTTTAGCTTAAACTTGCATTTGAAGCAAGTATTATGAACTTGAGAGTCTTTGATAATGGTGAGTCACAACTTGAATCTTTGAGTGCACAATTGATCCTTGCATGAGTAAGTTGAGCCTTTTTGTGTGCATTCATGATTGAGTCTTGTGTAACACTATTTGAGACATCCTTTTTGAACTGCTGAACTTGAGTTTTACTTGAGGATAAGCAAAAGTTTAAGTTGGGAGTGTTGATGAGTCCACGATTTGGACTCATTTAGGGCTTTATTTTAATAGATTTAGTGTCCTAGAATACATATTTTGTGCCAATAACTGATGTAAATCCTTGATTTTCAGGTAATCGGATTGAGGAACAAAGCATGGACACTAATGTGCAAAAAGGAACAAGGCAGCTAAAAGAACGAAGAAAAGAAGGCTTGAGGATCACTTAAACCATTCGGCGAGTCGCCGAATGGCCATGGTCTCGCCTAATGTTCCAGTGTGCCAAGCCCTGGAGGAGAAAATCAAGTCGGCGATAGAAAGGAGCAGTCGGCGAGTCGGTGAACGATTCCGCGGTGCAGTGCTATATTGCCCAAAGTTACAAAACTTGAAGTTGTTGAAGGCCAGAGCAAAAAGGCGATGGATTTGACCAAAGGGCGGATCGCCGAGTGGATCGGCGATCCCGACTTATTGCGGCAAATGGTCCTTCGCATAACATTTTTGGCAACTATAAATACATTTTTAAATTCATAGTTTAGTATCAGATTTTTAATCAAGTTTTAGTATCAGATTTTTAATCAAGTTTTAGTATCTATCATATTATTGTTCAGTTTTCAAGTTTGAGAGCTTAGAACTGAGTTTTGAGACAATATTTTGTTAGCTTTAAAGATTTGAAGATTTCCATTTATGAGAAATTGGAAGTGGGTGTGGAAGATTCTTCATCTTAGGCCTTTGTAAAGACTATATTAATCTTACCCAGTTGATGGAAACTCAATTTGGTAACGATTTCTATCTTTTTATGATGTCTAGCTAAAACCCCAATTCTTGGGGTGTGATTATGTGATTATGGGTTGATTTAGCTGATGGGTATTGTTAATTGATAGTGTAAATATTTTTTAAAAGTGATTTCATTCAGTAATTATGGCTTAATCTAAAGGGTTGTAGTTGCAAACGCAACTTTACCTTCGTGTTTTTGGCTTGCACGAGATAGAGAGGCTTTAAAACCAAGATTATTGATTTGATGGCCAGTGGGTATTGGGTTGTCATGGGTTCAACTCGAGAGAGTGAATCCTAAACCCTTTTCCACACATTCAGCTCAAGAAAGTGAATGGACTAAAGCGTAGGTTGTTCTTGATTGCTGCTTATTGGTGTTCGATAGAAACCAATTTGATTCGGGATAAATTGTTCGAGAGAAAGTTTATCCCCACTAAAGTCTAGCTTATTCACTGATTTACAACTATTCACTATTAATTGCAATCACCCATTTGTCTACCTTAGCCCATAATCTAATCACATCCCAAGAACCCGTCTCTATACTTGTTATTTTCATGTTATTTGCTGATGTAGTTGATAATTGAACCCAAATCCCCCTGTTATTTGACACTTGTGTCACCCCAAACTTGAACCATTCTTTTATTCGTATATGTTTTTACCTAAGATTGACTTGAGCATATTCATGCTTTTCTATTGATTTTCAAATACGTACCACTCCCTTGGGACTCGACCCCAACTCACTTAGTTGGGTTATATTACTAACTAACGATCGTTGAAGCTTAGTATTGGATTAAGTGTCTTTGAAATGTTATTAATCAATGACTTATTTGGGTCTCCAACTGCTTGATCAATACTGAATGGGAGGTAACGGTCTGGCTAAGGGTCGACACATCTTCTTTTATTTCCTTTAAAATCTTGTCCGACCCCTCAACTTTGTTGAGGATACGAGAAAGCATATCCTCAGACCTGCCACCTTCCGAATCCTTTGGCTTTTGGCGCTCATGGGGAGGCACATACCTATCTTTCTCCCCATCCTTCCAATTTGGTTTATGGTCCCTCCATTCTCGATCACGATCCTTCCAACCTTCATCCCTATTCCAACCTTGGTTACCACCCTGCCTCGAGTAGTTTGAACGATAACCACAACCTTGGTTGGCTAGGAAATTCATCCCTTCATTATACAAGGCTTCAAACTTGGACTCATCTGGATTAGCACTGTCACGACCCAAGCCTAGGGCCTAGACGTGACATGGCGAATGAGGAACCCGAAGGAACCCCAAACAAGCCTCTCAAACTTGTCATCACACTTCATCGGTCGCGGAAGTACATTCAACATTAATTAACGGGAAATAGGGACT